>PVIR01000191.1:119378-139541 GCA_004026965.1 Petromus typicus
CAGCCTGAACCACAAAGCGAGACCCTGTCTCAAAAAACCTAAAAAAAAAAAAAAAAAAAGTTTGGCCGGAGAGTTAGCTCAGTGGTTCTGGCGCCTGTCTTGCAAGTGCAAGGGCCTGGGTTCGATTCTCGATAACCACATAACAATACTGGGCATGGAGACTCACCCCAGCAGCAATCAGTACCACATACCACAGTGCCAGGTGTGGTGTCTCACGCCTGTAATCCCAGCACTTGGGAGGCAGAGGCAGGAGGATTGCTGTGATGTGAGTTTGAGGCTGAGCTCAAGACCAGCCTGAACTACAAAATGAGACCCTGTCTCCAAAAAAAAAAAAAAAAAAAAAAAATGTTTGTCTGCCTAAGAGTTCTTTGCCTGCCTCAGAATTACAAAGATCTTTTGTCCTAAATTTTATTTTTGAAGTTTAAGCTTTAACACTTTGGTCTCAGACCAATGGCAAATCAATTTTTGTGTGTAGGTGTGAGGCAAAGGTCAGATTTCATTTTTCCCCCTGTAGATATATGGTGGTCCCAGCATCATTTCTTTAGAAAACCTTCCTTCTCCTACTGAATTCTATTTGCTTTGTCAAAGATTAGTTACTTAGGTATGTATGGGACTATTTCCATACTTTCTGTTCCACTGATCTATATTTTCATTTTTATATCACTACTGTCTTAAAATTAGATATTGTATGTCCTCCAGCTTTGCTTTTCTTTCAAAATGTGTCTTTCTTGATCATTTGAATTTCCAAATAGATTATGGAATCAGGATGTGGTGACTTCTACACATGCACAAAAGCGCTGATGGAAATATGATGAGTATAGAATCAGCTTTGGAGATTAACTTGGGAATGCATATCTTTAAAAATATTGAATGTTTAAATCAATAGATAAGGTACACTATATGCAAGTTTTCTTTAATTTTACTTGCAATGTTTTATTATTTTTACACAGAATAGTTAGAAATTCTATTAAATTTATTGAGATTCTTGTTGTTTGATGCTATTGTGTATGCTGCTTTTCAATTTAATTTTATTTGTGGCCCTTGTTGCAATGTATAGATCCAGTCAATTTTTAATAGTTTCGGGCTCATTAAAGTTATGTTTCGCGGCTGAGGATTTAGCTCAGTGGCACTGCACCTGCCTTGAAAGCTCAAGGTCCCGAGTTTGATCCTGGCCCAAAATAAAAGTTTGTTTATTTTTGGATCGAGTTCAGCACATTGTGCCTCTCCAGGAACTGACTGCCCTAAATTATTAAATTTATAGGCTTAACATTGTTCATAGTATTCCTTTATCAATCCTTTAGTGTCACTAGTCATCTCTTTCCTTTCTTTTCTCTCTCTGGTACAGGGAATTGAACTTGGGCTCTTGGGCTTCCAAGGTAGGCGCGGCACCACTTGAGCTAACCCCTGGCCCTCATCTTTTATTTCTGATACTGGTCATTACCCTCACTCTTCCTCCACCCACCCTCCTTGTTTTTCTGTCTTCAGTCTTACTATGCAGACAAAGAGCTAGCTTTTGGTTTCAATGGTTTTCATTGATTTCTGCTCTAATCTCTATTAGTTCCTTTCTCCTATTTGATCTGGTTTAATTTGGTCTTTCTCTAGTTTATTAAAAGAGGGACTTGTTTTTCTGATCATAGGATTATTTTTTCTAAAAATAATCATTTATGGGCTAGGGATGTAGCTCAGTGCACCGCTCCTGCCTAAAAACAAGCATTCAAAATTATAAATTTCATTAAAATCAGTGGTTTAACTATATTCTGCCAATAATGCTGTATTTATTGTATTTTCATTTAGTTCAAAATAATTTTAAATTTTCTTTGAGACTTTCACTTTGAACCACAGTTTATTTAGAAGTGCTTATTCAATTTTCAAATGTTTATGTATTTTCAGATATATTTCAGTTACTAATATCTGCTTTAATTCTATTACAGATGGAGAACATATTTTTATGTACTCTCTCTTTATTGAAATTGTCATAATTTTGCTTTCCATGGCCTGGAATATTTTTTATCTCAGTGAATAAGATAGAATTTATGCTGCTGTTGTTGGAGTGAGTGTTTTATACATGTCATTTATAATCAGTTTATAGTATGATTCAAGTCATTCATATACTTACTTATTTTCTGCCTATTTGTTTTAAGTACCAAAGCTTTCAGCTAAAATTTCAGATTTTTCTATTTGAGATATATTAATTTTGCTTTGTTTATTTTGAAGCTCTTAAGTGAATAAACACTTCTGATTAAATTTTTTTGGCTCATGAGTTATTTTCCTGTTTTGAGCAACTCTCATCTTTGTAAATTATCTTCTGAATACTGTGCATGATAATGGACCCAGAATTGTTTTCTTCTGAGTAACTATTGATTTTTGCTGCAGTACACAGTTCAGATACTGAGTGATCATCACCTTGAACTTGTACACTCTATATTTTACACCAGGACCGGATCCCCAAGTTTGTCCCCTCTGGGTCTTCTCATGGCCAGGCTTTAGAGTTGAACTTCCTCTAAGGTATGCTCCTTACCGGTAGGGGGCAGCTTAGTTAGTGTCGTAGCATCAGGTCTGAGGTGTTCAAAAGGTCTGAATGGGGCTTCTCCATCCAGCTGGGCTGACTTTCATATCTTTCTACTCTCAGCTTTCTCATTGTTATTTTGACAAACCTCTGCAGTCTTATCTCATTCAGATAAGTATTTCCAAAGGAAGGCCCACCTGGAATTTTAGCCTTGCCTCAGATCCAGGGCTTTTATCACCTTTCCTAAGTGCCTACAACGTGCTCTCTGCCTTCCTGGTCAGCGGGACGGCGACAGCTACCTTCCGTCCGACTGCAGTTCACACGAGTGAGGTCTGGAGTTTGCTCCCAGAGCACTACAGATTCATGGAATTTCTTCCTGAGAAACTTTCAGGGTTCGCAGTCTTTCATTATCTCTTTACCAATGCATACTAAAGATTGTCCTCCACCTCATATGTTTCGGCTAGTTGTAACGTATGTTATGGTTGAAAGTCTGGCCCAAATCAGCAAATCTTATATTAATGTGAAATATGTATGTATGTATTTATATCGAAGGAATATGATCCATTTTTAAAATAGATTTCCCCAAATATTCACTTACCTGAATTAACCGTGTCTGAACATTTTATTTTATTTTATCTTTTTATGATTCTGAGGATCAAAGCCAGGGGCTTGTATATCCTAGGCAAGTGTTCTACCTCTGAACCATGTCCCTGGATCCTGGAGATATTATTTTTATCCGTACCTTTTTCTATTTCTCTTATTAGCCATGCCCATGAAATTTAGTTTGCACTGTGATAAGTCAGTATCTCTGCTCTTTAGGTTTTGCTCTTACATTACATAGTACTGACCTTTTAGTAAAACCAAATCATAACTTGCAGGGCTTGATTTGAGAGACGCCCATTAGTTGCCACATTCCAAGTGGGATACTGGAGAGCTTTCATTATTCAAAGGAAGGGTGCCACTGACAGAGGAAAAAGGTCAACAAGAGGTGTTTTTCCAAAACAAAGACAATCCAACAAGCTCTTTATGATTTTGTGGCCTCAATATTGCACTGATTAATGATCCTGAATAATGGGACAGGAAATAATTACTGGCATAATAAAAGCTTTTCTTTTTTTTTAAGAATTATTACCAACAAGGTAGTGTTTTAGAATATATGTTTGTGATTTTTTGTTATTGTTCCCTTCTGTTATTTTGAAATTTTATATGCATTTTATTTTGTATTTATGGGATGCTTGGAGTGAAACTCAAGGACATGCTAGGCAAGTGCCTTACCATGAGCTATACCCCAGTGATCATTTGTATTTCAAGTATTCTTTTGTATTTCACAGGTTGCTTCCTGCAATGATTTCAGGTTATATGGATGAACTAAAACTTCAGTAAATGTAAGTAAAATGTTTTTAAACTATCAATTCTAAATACTCCCACTGAGATCTGATATGTCTTATAACCAATAATTCAGGTTATCATCTCTTTAGAGGTCTGATTTCACATTTCTACCTACCTTCACATTTCTTCTACCTTCACATTTCCAATATTAATGCAAGGTGCTTTAAAAAATATTTTCCCTCTGTATGGTTAGAGAACTGAATAAATTGTGTGTGACATTCCCACTCTTAGCCACAAGAGGGCGTCACGAGCCAACTTTTGTCAGTCACTTCTCAGTGAGGGCTGATGATTTTTGTCTTGCAATTCTTTGTTGTACTTTAACGTACTTTTTATTTTTTATTTCCTATGTGTCGTGAAAAGCAGTAAGAACTAAATATGAATTTTAAAAGGCTGATATACTTCTTCTTTTGGTTGTTACTCTTCTCCTCTAGGACACTCAAATTAATTAGAGGTCTGCTATTCCGGAGATGTATTGTTTCTTTCCTTTTTGTTCTGTACCGGGGGGTCGAACCCAGGACCTCGTGCTTGCTAGGCAGGCGCTGGGCTCTGAGCTACATCCCCAGCCCCCTTTCCTTATTTTGCAATACTGCTGTGCTCCAGCCCCAAGCCGAGAGCATAATGCATGCAACACTTACGTTAGGAAACTCCATTATAAAGTCATAAGCATTTGCTTCTTTCGCCGCCTTCTCGATCTCCTCGTCGGTCACGTCGTCTCGTCCGTACTTGATATTGTTGCCGATGGTCGTAGCGAACAAAACCGGCTCCTGGCAGACCACGCCGATGTGTTCCCGGTAGTGCCGCACGTTCAGGGCTCGGATGTCATTCCCGCCCACTGTGACCTGCGACCCAGAACACGAGCGTGTCACGGTGACTTTTATTGTATCAGTTTTAGGGTCGTTCTTTCCAGTTAGAAGTATGAGCTGCAAAATAGCGAGTCTCAGGAGTCAAAGACTGACTATATTTTGACAGAATATTCATAATATGTATATTAGCAGTATTCTTTCTTACACAGAGGAAGCCAAGGATAACTGGCCAAAAAATTGGCTTAAAATCGTACTAACTCTGAGGGTATTGATTCTAAAATTCACTAATTAGGTGCTAGTAAGATCTACAGGCAGCACTAATGTTATTGAGGAGACACGTAGCAAACTTCACCTTGTTGTTTTAATAGGGATGTAACCTTTAATGTTCTGAAAGAACCGTTTTTTGCTTCTCTTCTCCTTCACTTGACCACAAAGGACAAAGTGCCACAGCACTCACTGCTATAATCATAGTATGTGAATTCTGTCTTCGCTGTGTTTGGTTCCATGACCCAACGCATTCCTGTGACGGAAGCCCAGGTGGGACAATCCTCACACCTCTCTTCTCACCAAGCCCGAGTGTGTCTGGGAATTGGGTATCCTATGCACCTGCTTTGTAGATGGGATACTCATCTCATCATTTGTTTAGTTAACATGAGCAAGATGGCTGGGTGTCAGACATACCACACAGAGGCTAAAAAGTAAAATTCAGATGAAATAGGCTCTTAGAAGAATAGATCTTTAAAACAATGATTGAAAGTTTGAGCAGAAGCAATAAGAATTATATACCTGAGGGTATCACAGTTTTTTTCCTCCATGTAATGTACAAGGATGAGAAAGTTAAGAGCAAAACTATAGGTTATAGGAAAAGAAAAGACAATGAGGATATTTTCTACATGCTGACTAATTTTGAAATTCTTGATAAGCTCTGGGTATTACAAATCACTGTGTTGTTTTCCTGTAGGACAGCAATTCACTTTAAAAGCACAGTATTATGTAATTTGCTTATTTTATTCGTTGTCCATCTCTACTAACTGGAATATAAGCTTCCTGAAGGCTGGGATTGTTCACTGAAAAATTCCTAGAACAGAATAGTGCTTGACATATCTGTATTTCCCAGAAAATAAGCCCTCACTGGTTGTTACCATGGTGTTGGTCAGAGTCACATGGAAGATGAAACTTTACAGATCTTTTGCTTGGTGGGCTACTCTGAAATGGCAGATAAGGCAAGGATAAGGCAAAGTAAGGCCCAATTAGGACTGTCAGTTTTGATCTCTAGTTTACAAGGCTGATTATTGGCTGGTTCAGTCTGACTTTCAGGGACATGTGGGTAATAGGCACTAAATAAATATTTGTGAAATGATCGAATACGTAGGAAAGAAACTGACATCACTTCTGCCTTAGCCCCACTGTTAAAAGTCAATGTCAGCATAGCTGCGGCCCCTGTCCGTGGTGTCCCCCAGCCCAGGGTGGTCTCTGAACAGCTGCGGTGGCAGCGGGACTTACAGAGCCGCTGTCCGGATCGTACAGTCTCTGCAGGAGCTGGACCGCAGTGGTCTTCCCGCCACCGCTGGGCCCGACCAGGGCTACGGTCTCTCCAGACTCAACTTTCAGATTCAGACCTTTCAGGACCTGTCAAAAAACACGCGGGGAAGCCACGAAGTTAGATACGCACACTGTCTGGAACTCAGCAACTGTGAACAGAAAACAACTCTCCCGTGAAGCTTCACAACAAATCAGACCTTACACTTATTCCTCGTGCATAGGTGATGAACTGCATAACCTTGGACATCGTAGGGAGGATTTACATTCATTTCTGTAAATGAGGAGGAGAACCCAGCTAGGAGCACTCAGAGTGTTAATTAGCCACAGTAAACGGTTCACACGGACAGTCCAGTACCTGACATGAATTGCATGACTGCCAAACTAGGGACAGTTTTACCTTGGAACTTGCATCAACTGAGTGACATCTTGTCTGATATCTCTTTGAGTTATTTAAGGAAGCTGCTACTTGTTATTGCAAACTATATTTCACAGAACACTGGTCAGGCTCCCAAGCAGTGCCCAGGGGTGGGATGTCACGATCGGAAGCCCCTCCCCCTCCAGTGATCTCATGGGGACATTTTAGCATGGTAGGAACATTTTGAATAATTTCTCAATGACTAACATTTACTATCAGAATTCAGTGTCTCAGGGGCCAATGATACAAGAGCAGCCTCACAATTATTATCCAAATGACACCCATCTTTGTTGCAACCTATACATTTGTAGCCCAGATAACACAATTCTCTCTTTAGAGTCTTCCATTTGAACTCGTAGTTTGCAAAGAAAGAGAACCTTTCAAAAAGCTAGGCACAAAGCCATCAAAAGGCCAAGCAGAGAAAAATATTCTAAAGGAGGGGAGGAATCAGGACCACCAGCATGAGTATTTTCTCTCCCATGGGATCTTTTACTCTTGAGCTGGTTTCTTTTCATTCCTTGTAAGGATTGGTGTTTTATTTATTTAAAGTGGGTGGGCACTTAGAAAAATCATCTGTGAGCTTAACAAAAGGACTAGGTCTCAAAAGTTCATTTAAAAAAATAATTGTTTAGAACTTGGAGAACACTTTCCAGGGCATTTGAATGGCACAATTGCTACCTAGGTCCCTGGGAAGCCAACTGAAATGTAGATAGATATAAATTGGAGTTTGCTATAGTCTACGTTAAGAAAAAGGGCAAAAAGCAACCTCATCAAGAGTGGTATTTAAGTAACAAAAATTTTTTAGAAAAACAAAAAGACTTTGAAAGCAGGATTTCAGTAGAAATTTTAATCAGAGAAATGTAAAGAATTAAGAGGATGTAGATTATTTAATGTAGATTCTGTAAGGGCCATCAGAGCTTGAAGACATTAGTAATTTTATTTATCTCATAGGAAGCCACGTTCTCTATTTTTTCAATGAGCCAAGTCTTTTATTCATAAGTACCCTTTGCAGCTGTTAGTAGTGGTTTGAATAAATCCATTGGTAGAGACAGGTAATGGGAAATGGAGACACACTGACACATTTTCACAAGAACTTGTGAAAGATTAACTGGAGGACAAATTCTGTGTTGTGTGTGTGTGTGTAAATGTGTGCTTTTGTATGTGCATTCACGTGTAAAGATGAGAGGAAAGGTCCGTGAAACACAGATGCTAATGCAATAAAAGCCTCAGGGGAGAGGGAAGCAACACCTGCATCATTCATCAGCTTAGAAACTGCAAGGTTAGAATGAGGAATCTCCCAGATGTGGCAGCACACACGTGCAGATGCTGGCTGTTCAGGAGGCTGAGGCAGGAGGGCTGCACATGTGAGGCCAGTGAGAAGCTGTTTCCAAATAAGATGCAGCGTGGCTGGGAATGCAGCCCAGGGGTGGTGTGGCACAGTCCCTGGGCTTCCATCTCAGTTAAGGAAGAAAGAGTTCTCACTGTGAGCGGAATGTCCAGTAGGAGGCTCTGTGAACCCAAGGCATTTTGGCTGCAAATCCAGAGTAGAGATTGCTTAGGATGTTTAAAATGCTTCTGTCAGTTAACTGGAGAAAAGAGGCTGCAAAATACAACTGGGGATGGAACTGAGGACCTCGTGCTTGCTCCAGTGAGCTAAACCTCCAGCCCCACCATGAACACTTTTGGAGAGCATTTGTCCATTAATTACATATCTGTCCTCCTATCTGCTAGAGTCTCTAAGCAAAGTAGCCAAAATCTTAGGGAAAATCACCCCATATAATCTGAGAAGAGATCTTAGTCAGTAGGAGATACTGTCAGAAAGTGACGCTAACTCCTTAAAGTGACCTACCTTGATGGACGCACGTGATGGATAACTGAAAGAAACATTTTTAAATTCCACAGTTCCTTCTATGCGTTCAGGTTTATATCCACTTGTGGAGAAGTTATTTATACGAGGTTTCTTGGAAAAAAGAAAGAGAAAGTATAAATCTTCAAAGAACTAAACTGATCCCCCTATGTCCTAAAAATAGTTTAAAGAAGGTTTTATTTTACATTTTCCTTTCTACTGTAGATGTGTGTAATTAGGCATGAAGGTTTCAATAAAACACAGTCTCCTCCTAAAACCCCTAACAGCATAGCCATCTGCGCAGCACAGATTGTGCTTATCCTGTTGTGGTGGAAGATGTGTGCCTATGTTATGGTCTCCTCCAGTAATCTTTGCAATCAATAAGCAGCCTTACCTTATCAATAACCTGGAAAATATTAAAGGCAGCTCCTCGGGCCACAGTGAAGGTTTCAAAGTGAGGGGCTGCTGCTCCAATGCAATAGCTGCTGTGGATCACACTGAAGAAAACCTAGAGGGAAAGAAACAAATACAGTTTTTTCTTCTGTAGTTCTGTAAGGAAGATACTAGGAGGAAATAGGAAATCGCTTTAGCTTCATGAAGAGATTTTATAGGATTAGGTAAGAAAAGTGGAAAAGGTGGTTAAATATAAAGAAAAACAAGCTAATCCAAGATTCTCTGATTTTCCTAATATAGAACAACTTTTTTCCCTGATACTGGGGCTCGAACTTAGGACTTTGCATATGTGAGGCAGGTGAAGCACCACTGAGCTAAACCCTCAGCCCCAGAGCAACTGCTGATTGCCCCGTAGTGTTGGGGTGGTCACCTGGGGCGTCGGGCTGCAGAGCGCCCACCAGGCACAGGCCTGTGACAGAGGACAAGACTCGATACAGAGTGTGCTAGGGGTCACTAGCTCAGAGCCTTATTTCCATCAGTGTCTGGAATCTTTCAGTGAATGAACCTCTGTCCATTTTCAGAAAAACACACCTCTGAAACATACTCACAACAGGAAAAACTGGCAAGCTGGGTGCTGTTTGTTCCTGTCACATAAGTGAGGAAAGTAGAGGAGAGAGGCTGAACCAAAATTTCTTCATGTTTTCCTTTCTCTTTGCATGAAGTCAGTGAAAAGTTTAAAGTCTAAACTATGAAACTCTCAAATTCAAAAAATACTTTTAACTGAAATAAATCTATAGAATGGGAAGGCCAAGCTAGAACGGATATATGTATAGCATGTGTATGCTCACCATGACTAGTGAATTTTAAATTGATCTATTTACTTCTGAAACTTGAGACACAATGAAGATGCTAAAATATATTAGATGAATAAATCCCGTCAATTCATAACTATGATTTAAAAATGAATATAAATCACAGGAAGGAAGCACAGAGTTTTCTTAAAAACATTCATCTCTGAATATTCCCCTTTATTCAAAATGGAATTTCTACTGAATTTTAGGTAAGCAAAGATTATAAAGGTCACTTTTCCTTTGTTCTCAAATAAGACTTACAGCAAGAACAGTCCCAATGGTGTAGCCAGGTTCTCCACTAAGAATCAAGGAGATTCCATACCAAAAAGCAAGTCCATAGGTTCCATTCATAAAGAGGTACACAGCACCAAGGAACACTTTTGAAGCAATAGCCTTCTTTATGCCAACATCCTTTGCATCTTTTAGATTCTGTGTGTACCTTGCAGAGACAAAACACAATGTCCTATCCTTTGGGGAAATTAAAACCAAGCACATTTTGTAATCATTAATTCAAAAAACCTTTGAATTTCTTTCTCCTGGGCTCCAAAGGCTATGACTGTTCGAACTGATGACAAGACTTCTTCTGCTACAGCCCCTGCTTTGGAGTAGGCACTCAGTTCCTTGCTGGTTAAGGAGATGACCATCTAGAATTAGTACAAGCAGAGGTTAACTAAATAGTGCCTGTGAAGTAGTAACAACATTCGAGTAACACTTCACAAAATCAGAATATTAGGTAGTTTCTTCATTATCTAGAATCTAAATCCTTATCTATTTTTTTCCTTTGGTCAGTGCTTCACTATTTTTTCTCTGTATTTAAACAAATTCTTTTAGATGTATGCAGCTTCACTGGTACAATTGGGAAAAACTTGATTTAGAGAAAGATATTGAAGACTATTCTGTTTGAGGATCACTCTGGAAATTAGTGAACTTGAGTTGACTTGTTGTTATATTTGAAGCAAGATTTCTAGAGGACATATTGGTTACAGGACTGTGGAGAAGAGGAGGAATACCACCCTGTGTGTGGGGGGGTAGATCTTGAAACTACTAATGCATAATAGAGCCTGCCAAGTAAAGACTTCATCTTTGAACAAGGAGAGGTGATATTTGGAGTGAAGAGAGAATATCGCTGTTAACGATAGTAAGTTTATCTCATTTTTTAGAGTTCAGAATTATGTGTACCCCTTTTCCATTATATGACTCATTTACTAATTCTTTGTAGCTTAGAATTAGCATAATAGTTCCATGGAAGGAAAGAGTAAGAACAATACCTTTAGAGGTGAGAGGTTATAATATTGCAGGCTCATATAGAAAATGTGTCTGCATGTTCCATGTAATGGGAGCTGACTTCATGAATGACATACTCAGAGGACTGGTAAAGTTAAAATAAGTTGAGTAATATTCATTAGTTTCTGAGTTCATTTCATAAAAACAATTATCCCTGAATACTGATAGGAAAATACCAACTTATACAATGCTGTATATAAAAATAAATAATATTTACTGTATTCTTGCTAAATTAAACTGACTTTAAGGAAGCTAGAAGCTATCTACCTTGGTACATCTAATCATTTGGGAACTCCGGCCTTACTTGTTTTCTCTTCAGTTAATACAATAGCAGAACCTGTCTATCTCTGTATCCTGGGTAGTTAAGACTCTGATATTAATAACAGTATGAGTAATCTTCCTGAGAAGTACTCATTTCAAATAAGTTAGAACTGAAGACTTTGACAAGAGTTATAAGGTCAACATTAGAAGCCTCAGTGAATAGATTTGTTGTCGAAATACCCAAGCCTTTTAATGGATTAGTTGACCCCAGAATATTTTTATTGCTGAATATTCTTATTTGGTTGAATTTATATTTTTGTAGCAAATGAGCTCAGGAAACTTTATGGATTTGATTTACAAAAAGAACAATTAGTATTGCAAAACTGAAAATACTAAGTCTTCAATCTAGGAGGTGAATATATACTCTAGTAGAATTGCCAAACAATTTAAGACAGGAATATTAGGTATATGTGTTGGTTGTTTTGGGATTTCACAAGGAATACTGATTTCAAAACCAGTTTGTAAGTAAGATGAATACCTTGTAGTATACTTACAGTACAATACTGATAAAAAGGCAAAGTAGAATGCAAATACATACTTTGTTAAAAAAAACTGAACCATATTTAGGTAGTGCATAAAAGTAGATATTAACATACATTTTAAGAATTATTCAAAGCCTTATAAAATTTAAACTTAAAAAAGACAGATATGAAAATTACTTTAAGTTCTTGTATTTGTGGGATTTTCTGCTTTCATTCTATCAAGTGAAATGAATTATAGTACATTTGTATGAGGATTTAGAACATACAAACCTCTCCCAGCACCAACTATGCCTTGGATGTGTAAAGGGTACATGCTTTATCTGTGCTATCATCTGAAGCTGCCTTAGGCTGCCAAATGAACAGGAATGTTTTAAAATGTTAGGTATTAAAAACAAGCCTCATTTAAAGAACATAATTTAAAGATGGAAAGGTGATTAATGAACAAAATCAGAAGTATTTGTGATTGATAGTATTCTTGTGGTTTGGGATGTGAAAAATTATGTGCACTCATGTTTATAGCAGCTCAGTTTGTGATTGCTAAATATTGGAAACAACTAAAATGTCCATCAACTGGAGACTGGCTAAAGAAGTTGTGGTTCTTTTATAGAATGGATTATTATTCTGCCATTAAAAATGATAAGATTGAGTCATTCATTCTCAAATGGACATATCTTGAGGACATCCTCATAAGTGAAATAAATAGGTCACAGATGTGTAAATATCATATCTTTTCTCTGGTATGAGAAAAAGAAGTTGTAAATGAGTTGTATGTATAGTTGATATTGTGAAATTGAAACTATTTAAAAGGAGAGAGGGTGTAGGGGTAAATAACGAGGGGGAAAAGAATGTGACAGTAATAAAGAAAAAAGGAAAGAAAGATTATGTATATAGGGATGGGGGATTGCAGGGTGGGAGGGAGGGGAAAAATGAGAATCAAGTCATGTCATTGGTACAAACTGTCAATGTTGGATGCAATGATGATGTGTATTCATAATGTACCAATAAAGATTTAAATTAAAAAACATAATAGAAATGTCTGTTTTGACAAACTGAGTCAGACACTGAGTTCACATTTCCGTTGCCAGCCAGCATTGTCATCCACCTTGCTTACCCTGGAACACATCGCTGCTGATGCCATTATAAGGGGAGATGTGGACAGAGTTACTAGAGTGAGTTTCCAGCCCTTTACAAAGCCAACCGTCAGCCCGATGGAAAAAGTAGATATGTTCTGAAACAGCAGGGCAAGCTTGTCTCCAATTCCCTCGCTGATCTTACTGATGTCACTACGACAAGTAAAGACATTGAATAAGTCCTGTGTGCCAAACACGAAAACAAACTCGATATAGTGCACATTCATCCTCTTACTCAGTCATGCGAGTGTTAAGTTCACTGATGTCACAACTGTCAAACCAGCTGATGTCCTGCGCTAAAATTGAGTGAAAAAACTCTTTACGAATTCTCTTGGTCTGTCGCGCTGCACTCATAACCCAAAAGGACATCTGTATGTAGCCAAAAATCAAGGCAGTCACTCCTATTCCAACATAATAGAGGGTCAACCTGAAGAAAGATTATTGCACATATTAGACTGTTGCTACTTTAAAATAAAAAGGAGAAAGAAAGAAAGAATAAAGAAATATAATATTTGATTGAGAAAATTTATGTTGGAACCTAGAAAATAACTGGAAATAACTCACCATGAGAAAAAGTGATCATTTATGGAGAGAATTCTGACCAGTCTTTTATTTTTTGCAAAAATTAGTATAAAAATGCAAACCTTAACCAGGTGTGCCTATAAATTCAGCACTCCTGGAGGCTGAGGCAAAAGGAATGCAAGCTTGAGCCCAGTCTGGGCAATTTCAGGGGACCCTGTCTCAAAATAAATAAAAGAAAAAGCAATGGGAATATAGTACATTTAAAGAGCTTCAGGTGAATCCCCAGAGTGAACAAAGAAACCGTACTACAGGAGTTGTTACATATCCTAATGAATGGGGACATTTAATGTAATCACTTAACAGTCACACAAGACTTTCAGTTAGTTTTCTTATAAATATTGACTATGGCAGCATGCTACAAGTATAGTAGCATTTAATTTTTACTTACATAAGCGTATCTGTATTCCGCTTCTCTTCAGAATGAGTACAGTTTTGATAATTTGCTGTAAAAAATGGCTCACATTACAAAGGAAATTAATTTTTAAGTAGTCACACTATGTTGTAGATAATTCTATAAACTGAACCTAGTACTTTCTAGAGAAAATGAGCTTAATACTGACAAACAAGTTTATGATTATCTTATTTTCTGTTCCTTAAACTAATGCTTGAAGTAATTGTCTCTGCTCTCAAGAATTATTCACACAATGTGAAAAAATGCAAGGAAACATTAAACATGAAGCCCAAATCTGAGAATTCCTAAGGCAGCTCCAATCAGGCAAGAACCAGGAACCAGGAGATAGAAATCCCCTCCCTGTCTTTGATCATGCATTTAGAATTAAGTTTTATGTACCCCAGGGAATGATTGAGAAGAATGATTTAGAAAGTCCAAGAAAAACAAGAGCATGTGCAGAAGTTCTAGAAGGAGCAGTCATGGAGAAAAGCAGAAAGGAAGTGCCTTTGTTTGGTTATAATCAGGATCGCCTTGTAATAAATCTGTTTCAGGGGCTGGGGATTTAGCTCTGTGGTTCCGGCGCCTGTCATGCAAGCACAAGGACCCAGGTTCGATCCCCGGTAACCACATACCATACTGGGCGTGGAGACTCATCTCAGCAGCAACCAGTACCACATACCACAGTGCCGGGCGTGGTGGCTCATGCCTGTAATCCCAGCACTTAGGAGGCAGAGGCAGGAGGATTGCTGTGATGTGAGTTTGAGGCCGAGCTCAGGGCCAGCCCGAACTACAAAGTGAGACCCTGTCTCCAAAAAAAAAAAAAAAAAAAAAAAAAATCTGTTTCAGATAATGCTTAGGTTAAAATTCTTTTATGCAACTTTCTTTGCATCTTGCAGTAGACAGTTCAGGGTCTATGCAGTTCTTTGGAAATTATAGTGTATCAAGGTCTTGATTTCATTCATAGCACATAGCCAGTGTCAAGATCCACTTTACAGTTTCTTTTTTTTTTTTTTTTTTTTTTGAGACAGGGTCTCGCTTTGTAGTTCAGGATGGCCCTGAACTCAGCCTCAAACTCACATCACAGCAATCCTCCTGCCTCTGCCTCCCAAGTGCTGAGACTACAGGCGTGAACCACCACGCCCGGCACTGTGGTATGTGGTACTGGTTACTGCTTGGCGTGAGTCTCCACACCCAGTACTGTATGTGGCTACCAGGGATTGAACCTGGGCCCTTGCACTTACAAGACAGGCGCTGGGAACACTGAGCTAATCCCTGGCCCACACATTGTTTCTTAAATGGTATCAGAATGCCATAGAATAGCCTAAATTCATTTTGGTGATTATATTAATAGAAGCAGTAAGTGAAAACATTTAGTTTGTGCCCCAAAACAAGCTGCTTTGAATGACAGTCATGTTTTATTGTAGGAGAAAACCACCCTATGTGGTTATCCTCTAGGAAAATCACTATGAATAACTGATAAATTATTATTTAAAAGGTTGAAGATGTGTTTACTTCTGAATACTCCTACTTCTCTTTCGTGATGTGTTATAGTATACCTAATATACATTAATTTATCCAAATCTATCAAATCTCTATCAAATCTATTTTTATATTCACCATATTTGATATAAATATTTGATAAAATACAGCATCATCATATCAATCAAATTTTACCTCCTGTTTCTATCAAACATAGGTAGGGTAATCAGTGACAGAATATACGTAATAAAAGAAGTTCTTCCAAGTAGTCTTACCCACGTTTTCTTTGCTGAGGTATAATACACATGAAAACATGCCTAAAAGTGTGAGGAGCATGAAAACATTTGTTTACTCATTTGCTAGATTCCCTTCACCTTTAACTCAGAATATTTGCATCTAGTACTACCATTTTCTGTATGTTCCCTAATGCTTACTTATTAAATTCTGTCACATATGCCCTTCATGTCTTTGTCTATTAATGAATCTTGAGTAGCTTATAAACAAAAAAAGTTAGCCTCCTTAACCTGACTTTTTAAAAACAGAAGTCATTACGGATAAGTGTCTTGGAATAATCCAATCTGCTGCTGAAATTCTGGTAGACCCTTGTTTGAATTTCTATACAGACAAACTGAGTTATAGTGGGTCTCAGATTATCCTTACATACCACCCACAAGTGGGCAGATGGCCTACAGACTGTGCTGTGGCTACATTAGCATTGGGTCTTTCGTAGATGTCTAACCTGCTGGCCTGCTTGGCATATTTTGGGTTTGGCAGACTCCATAGTCATGTAAGTCAGTTCCTTAAAATCTGTGTCTTGATTACACACACACACACACACACACACACACACACACACACACACACACACGGATATCTTGTTGGTTCTGTGTCTTTGGTGACTTCTGAGTAAAATAGAACAGGTGGTAGTGTTTTTAGTACCTAGTGATATGGAAGAATGAATGATTTAAGTACATCTTCTATGGATATTACTTTATAATATTTTTGCGTCTCCAGTAACACAGAAGAATAAATCTGTACTCACTTGTGTTGGTTTGGACAAGGCATCCACTAGTTAGATGATCACTTATTTCTCCCAAAACCAGTGACATTAAAGGAAGGCAGGCTCCATTTACCAGTGATGCCAAGATTCCTACGATCATGAGTGTGCAGTCCAGTCCATCAGCAAAACGGAACTGAGGGGAACAGATGCGCGGTAGTGTCACGGCGACAAAACGAAGGAATGAAACACCAGCCTGCAGTTTTTGCTATCAAGGAGATGCTGCTTTAGGATATGAAATTAAATAAATTATAAAACCATGGGCATGTTTTTATACTGAAGTAAGGAAAAACACACAATCTTAGTAATTTGGATGTGGTTTTGAAAAATTTGGCCGCTAAATTTTATAAATTGCAGATAGTGACGTAAGACATATCAGACATGACATAATTCAGAAACTTCTTTCTACTTGGTTGATTTAGAATAACATATTACAAAATACTTCAATCGTATAGTTTATAGAGAGCTGATGGGATAATTTTTAATTCTCAAAACTTGATGGCATCGTGGCATTGGCACCACAAAGTGTAATAAACAGTAACCAACTTGAGGCAATGTAATGAATTCTACCATTTTAGAAGATCCTCAGATTCATTCTACTCTGGACAATGTCTACTCTCTAATAAAAGTCTGTAATAATTTTTAGGGCTATTTAGAATAAGAAATACCTCAAAGCCAAAAATATTAAATACTTTATATTGTATTCTGTATCGAGTTCCTATTATACCATTCCTAAACCAAGTCATGACAAGACTTGGAAACAGGGGCTATTGATCTTACTGAGAGGGGTCAAGATGGACTTTTAAATGGTGGGCACTGATGTAGTGTGAGTTGACTTGAATAACAGCAAGAAGAAATTAGTACATATTTTGTGAGTGAAGGCTGAAAAAATTTCCTGTGTTTTTGGTTCTTTTGTGCAATGGCTAATTAATATTTATGGAGTCATATTCAGAGCATTTTATTCAGCACTGTAGATGAGAAGGTACCTGCTCTCTTTACTTTCCCCAGAATAGTTTTTTATCTCCTTGATAATGTTTGCCATGTTTGCTGCATCCCAGGTTTTTTTTCAAAATACAACTTTTGTAAAACTATGTGTATATTTTGAATAATATGAACGGCAATGCACAGAGTCTAGAACTAGTGAAAGGAATGTCTGAGATACACACATGAAAATGTTCCATAGACAAGATTCCAAAGATGGATCCTGATGTTTTATAATAAACAAGCTTACAGGATACATAGGTAATTATTTTCTACTTAAAAATAATTTGTAACACTTGAGATAATAACATTTATCATGTAAAATTATTGAAAAATATTGAATTATGAACAGTGCAAGTTTCTATTCTCTGTCACACAGACAAAACTTTTTGGTTACATTTATGTAACACATTCACATGCATTCTTTTTTATTGAAAAATTAAGCTGTGTAGATATTGTGCTTTTTTCTTATCTCTTATCCATTTGTTGTAACCAAATCCTTTCTTATTCAAAAAATTCTCTTTTGGATTTTTATTATTTTTTTCCTTTTTGGAAATAATGCTTTGATGAACTACCAAGCAATTGTCTTATATACTGCTGAGTGTTTACCAAAATTTTCCACTGCACGTACATGCCACTTGATTTCACTTACTATCTCAATAGACCCAACAGCCTGCTTTCTTGCTCTAGGCAATTTTTCTTGTAGTGTTCTGGAAAATAAATATTAAAAATGGTGAAGTTACAATGTGAACATAATTTATAAAATTCTCCAATTTTATTAAATGTCAAATATTACATACTGATTTAAAAACAAAAGTCATGAAAGTATAAAGATTTTTTTTAGAAAAATCACTGGGAATGGGCTGGGGATATAGCTCAGTGGTTCTGGCGCCTGTCTTGCAAGCGCCAGACAGCTCATTTGGAGACTGAGCTCAGGGCCAGCCTGAACCACAAAGCGAGACACTGTCTCAAAAAACCTTAAAAAAAAAGAAAAAGAAAAATCACTGGGAAAAGATGATGTCACTGACCATCTCTAAGTCTGAAATGAAGATATGTATTTGGAGTAAAAATTTTTAACAATTATGATGAAATATCCATGATTTAGACTTACTTAACATTTTTCTTTCTTTTTTTTTTAGGTTTTTTTGAGACAGGGTCTCGCTTTGTAGTTCAGGCTGGCCCTGAGCTCAGCCTCCAACTCACATCACAGCAATCTTCCTGCCTCTGCCTCCCGAGTGCTGGGATTACAGGTGTGAGCCATCACGCCCAGCACTGTGTTTTGTGGTGCTGATTGCTGTTGGGCGTGAGTTTCCATACCCAGTATGGTATATGGTTACTGGGGATCGAACCCTGGCCCTTGCACTTGCAAGACAGGCGCCGGAACCACTGAGCTAAATCCCTGGCCCTACTTAACATTTTAAAGTGTAAGACCATGGCACTAAATACATTTGTGTTTCTGGACTTTTGTCCCTACCAAATTCTTTTCGTCTTGCAAAACTGAATCCCGTGCCATTAAAGAGCTCCTCTTAGACCCTCTTCCAGCCCTGGACAGCACCGTTCTATTCTCTATGAATTTGATGACTCTATGTACTTCAAAGTGAAATCACGCAGTATGTTTCCTTTTGTGATTGGCTTAATGTCTTCAAGGGCCACCTTTGAATTATGTGTCTTGAATTATGTATGTATTGAATTTCATATCTCTTTGAGCTCCATTTCTACTGTCATCTGTTACAATCTCTTTTCTCCTTGAAGGGCTGAACACTAATGACCCCTGTACATATGCAATGCATGTTGTTCGCACTGTCACTAGTTGAAAGGTGCGAGGATTTTTTCTGTATTTTGGCTCTTGTTAATAATGCTCCTGTGATTATTCAGAGGGGCATAAAAATATCTCCTTTACTTTTTACTTTCAATTTTTCTGAGTATATACCTTGAAGTAGATTTGCTGAATTGTATTTTAAATTTTTGTGAAACCATAAGACTATTTTTTGTAGAAGCTGCTCCACATTACATATGTAATAACAGTGCCCAAGAATTCCAGTTTTCCTTCATCTCCAGCAACATTTTTTTCTTTCTAGTAGCCACCCTCACGGATGTTAGGTGATGAATTAAATCTGTTGTAACCAAATGCTGATAGCAACTGTGCTCTCTAGAAGTAATGGATGTAAATGCACATTAAACACATGTACTATGCTCTGAATTTTGTTCACTTTGAAAACACTGTTTTTTAGTTCACATTTCAAGGAGATCCAAAGGCAAGCAATAAACCTGACCCAGTGATTTAATGGACATCTGTTAAACACACACACCCACACATGTTTGAATTTTTCTTTTGAGACAGGGTCTTGCCTTGTAGTTCAGGCTGGCTCTGAGCTCACTAGGTAGCCCACAGTGAACTCACAGCAGTTCTCCTGCCTCTGCCTCCTGAGTGCTGGGATTACAGGTGTAAGCCTCCATGCCCAGCCTTAATATTTTAAAAAGAAGTATGAAGAACAACTTCAGGTTTTCTAAAAAGACACCTGAAGACAAACATCTCTAGCTTTATGATATAGAATAAGTTTTTAAAAAAAATTTATTGATTTTATTGGTGCATTTTATATTCACATCATGATCACAATCGACATGAAAGGCTTATACCAATATATGACATGATTTGCCATTTTTCCCATCCCCCGCCCACCCTACAGTCCCCTGCCTTGTATACATATTAG
>PVIR01000191.1:139641-231734 GCA_004026965.1 Petromus typicus
CCCTGAGCTCAGCCTCAAACTCACATCACAATCCTCCTGCCTCTGCCTCCTGAGTGCTGGGATTACAGGCGTGAGCCACCACGCCCGGCACTGTGGTATGTGGTACTGGTTGCTGCTGGGTGTGGGTCTCCACACCCAGTATTGTTATGTGGTTACCGGGGAATCGAACCTGGGCCCTTGCGCTTGCAAGACAGGCGCCGGAACCACTGAGCTAACTCCCCGGCCCATACATATTAGCTTTGTTTCCTTTTTTTACCATCACATTTTTCCCATGTTATACACCCCAACCCCCAATTACCATTGAAATGTTTTCTGTTTCACAGTATCTATCATACACTCTAGGACTCATTTACATCTTCATTTTCTCGTACCAGAGAAAAGATATGATATTTACATATCTGTGACCTATTTATTTCACTTATGAATATGCCTCAAGATATGTCCATCTGAGTATAAAAAACTCAAACTTATCATTCTTTATGGCAGAATAATATTCCATTTCATAGATAAAATAAGTTTGTTTGTTTGTTTTTTTAGTGTTTTTGAGACAGGGTCTTGCTTTATAGTTCAGGCTGGTCCTCAACTCAGCCTCAAATTCAGCAATCCTGCTGCCTGTGCCTCTGGAGCGCTGAATTACAGGTGAGACACCATGCCCAGCCCTGTGGTATGTGGTGTTGATTGTTGGTGGGCGTGAGTCACCATGGCCCACATTGTTGTATGTGGTTACCGGGGATCGAACATGGGCCCTTGTGCTTGCTTGCAAGGTAGGTGCCAGAACCACTGAGCTAAATCCCCAGCCCTAAAGTTTTTATCAGTGACAGTGGTAGTATTATTTTGACTACTTTAAAGGTGAGGAAACTGAGTCAGAGAGCAAGCATTCCACTCTACATAGCTGGCGAGTGAACTGGAGTTTGAAAGCAGAGGATGAACTTTCAACTAGTGAGTTATAATGTTGCTTGTGAAATATATGCTGGAGATATGGCTTCTTCAGTGTACAGATAATGCTTAAGTGTGCAAATGAATCTAAAATTAATCTACCTTTTCATCTCCCTCACAGTTATTCTAAGGCATACAATTCAAAGGATCTGTTTTGAATATATGAAGAAAAGGTTCTTGAGAAAATATGGCAACCATATAGGAAAAATTAGGGAAAACAGCAGTGACAGAAGGTTAAAGAAGTGTGGAGTGTGGAATGAGAATTTTCAAACTGTTTCCAACACTTGTTAAATTTCATCTTTTTGATAATATTCATGAGTACATATGGAAAAAGAATGTTGCATGGACCCAAAAGATAAAAATAGAATTACTGGATGATTTTCAACTCCATTGCTAGGTATCTTTTCAAAGAATGGAAATTAGTACTTTGAAGATTTATTAGCTCTCCCCTGCACATTACAGTACTATTCACAGTGAGCCAAGATAAGAAAACCGTATGTTATCGGCAGTGGAAGAATGGATAAAGTAAAACTTAGTATAGATATACAACAAATGTGCCTTCATCTTTAAAGGAATTTTTGTTACTTACAACAACATGCATAAGTCTCTAGGCTATTTTGCTAAGTAAAACAGACAAACAAACAAACAAACAAACAAAAAATCAGCATTATTCAATCTCACTTTTCCGTGAAGTCTAGAGAAGTCAAACTCTTATTTTTTTAATTTTAATTTTTTTTTTTAGGTTTTTTGAGACAAGGTCTCACTTTGTGGTTCAGGCTGGCCCTGAGCTCAGCCTCCAACTCACATCACAGCAATCCTCCTGCCTCTGCCTCCCGAGTGCTGGGATTACAGGCGTGAGCCACCACCGCGCCCGGCACTGTGGTATGTGGTGCTGGTTGCTGCTGGGCCGGAGTCTCCACACCCAGTATTGTATGTGGTTACTGGGGATTGAACCCAGGTCCTTGCACTTGCAAGACAGGCACCGGAACCACTGAGCTAACTCCCCGGCCCGAGAAGTCAAACTCTTAGAAGTAAGAGGTTTCCGGAAGCTGAGGAGTGGGTGGATGATGAATGGAGAAGGGAGAGGTATTGCTGCAGAAGAGCAAAGTTTCCACGGGGCAGGAGCAGTAAGTTCTGGGAACCTTTTGCACAATATGGTAACTATGATTAATAAGAGTATAAGCTTCAAAATTGTTAAAAGAGTGAATATCATATATTCTTGTGACAAGTATATAAAGTTGTAGATGTGTTAAATTAGTCTGATTTGGTCATTCTACAATGTATACATGTATTAAAATGTCATATTTTACTCTATTAGTATACATAATAATTGTTAACTAAAAAAGAAAATAAATATATGAAAATTACAAGCTGTTATGAAATGGGAAAAAATGTTCCCAAGAAGAATTTCCTTCAGGCTGAAAATGTTTCTGATAAAGATGACTGACTTCTAAGACAGTGGTAGGGGAGGGGGGGCTCTGTGGCCATTTCCTGCATAAACGAACTGTGTAGCATGGGGGGGGGTCCTGTCCAGGTGTATAGCCAGACAGAATGCCATTGTTTTGGCTTGAGTAGAAATGAAACAGATTTAGGTGATTTCCATTTCATATCTTTAAATTGCATGTGTAGAAAATTATGTCATTCACATATGTGGAAAGGTGTCTCTTCGGTGAAAAGGAAACATCCCACGTGAAACACCTCATAAAACTTGAAATAAAAATTTGTAGGCAGGTTTTGTTCCTGTATATTCAAGTATGTACAGGAAATACAGATGAGGAAATATCAGAAGCCTAAATAAATGATTTCAGTATCTGTCACTAAAAATCACTGCTAAACCAATTCTAGGACTAGTTTCCTCTTGAAATACAGCAAAATGCTAGTTTTGGAAACAATGTATTTTTGTTTTGCTACAGTTTTGAAAAGGATGACGCATCTTTGAAGCTGCAGAAAGATGCTTTTTGTGACATTCAGGGAAAGCTTGTTTCTCTGATAATTTTCTTACATCCTTTCAGTTCTTTCTGAATTTGTCATCTTATTTACAATTTAATTCTTCTGAAAGGAACTATTAGCAAGTGTAGTATGACTACGTACAAATCTCACTGGCTAACATGTGGAGTTCTTTACATGCCTGATAGTTTCTGAAAAAGCAAAGTTCTCAGAATATCACCTGCCTCTTCTTCCACTCCAAACTGTTTTTGGTTATTCAGATATTGTTACTGAGTGTATAACTTCTTTAGTTCATTCCAGGCCTACGTTTGGAGTTAATGAAAAGTGAGAATTGGAGTTGAAAGGGAAAATAAAAGTGGATATGGCACAGTTGATCAGGGTATTGGCTTCTATTTGTACTCTGCCACTAATTTGATTCTAATTGATGAAAACCTTGAAAGTACCTCACACTTACTTTTTGGTACAAATCCCCATTATGGAGTGCAATCATGGTGCATATATGTAATGTACCAATAGAGATTTCAATTAAAAAAAAAAGCCAAACCCAACCCAGGGCAGTAGCTTTTGTTAGCCGGTAGCTTGAAGGAGGAAAGTTTTCTGGCTCATCAAATATCAGCAAATTTCAGCTTCCACCATATGTGGAGTAATAGTTAAAAATTGTGTGCAGAATTTGGAAAACCATTTGGCATTAAAATTGCATTAAACAAAGTATAGTCTTCCTTTAGATGAAACTTCGAGACCTCAGCTTGTCACATTATTTTCATAAATTATTTCATTATGTTCCACTTGTTATGTCAGTTATTATTTTTCTGTCCTGAGGTGCTTAAAAAGATAAAGTTTAAATAGCAGAGAGGAATTATTAATTAGTTAAGCAGGACACCAAAAATCTAATGAACATTCAGGAAGTATGCTTCTTAAGGGCAATTGTTATTCTTACTATTTTTAGTATTGGGGATCGAACTGAGGACCTTGCGCTTGAGAGGCAGGTATCAGAACCACTGAACTTAATCCCTGGCCCCAGGAAGTAATAAGCTTCTCAATGAAGGCTTGTGCCCCAGTATATAAAAAATGCTTTTAGCACCAAGAAAGAAAGCATAATATAAATATAGTCATCAGCTTTTAGTCATCAGTGATCATATAGTTATCAGTGATCATAACTGTGTATGGGAAATACTCACACCTGCTCTGCTGATTTTGTTATCTCCAGTAATTTTTGTTGAAATAAGTTAGAAAATAGAAGAGTCATAAAACTATTGGTAAATATCAGTACTTTGCATTTTATAGAAATGAACAATTATTTAATCAAACTCATATTCATGAAAAGAAATTAAAACAACTCATCAGGCTCACCTCGGGAAATGCATGATCTGTCGTCGTATTTGCTCTGAAATCATGTATGGTTTCTCTGCACACCCAGGAACTGATGGGACTTTTCATGGTTATGCTCCGCTAAGGTTATTTTCTGATTGCTCTGTTGTCCTATCTGATTCTAACCCCAAGGAATGCACAGGGAAAGCACTCTGTGTTCTTCACGCCACCCTGCACCTGGGGCATCACGCGAACAAAGAAAGTGGAAGTCAAATAAATCCCTTTGATTTCCTCTTTAATTCATCAGTCCTTTAGTTGTGTTTGGTTAATTTCCATAAATTGGAAATATTGGAACTTACCAGTTTCCCTTTGATTATTGATTTCAGTTTTTATTCCATTGTGATTAGAAAAGATACTTTGTATGATTTTGACCTTTATCAAAATTTATCAAAGTTGATCTTGAGACCTGACATTTAGCTTACACCGGAGAATATCCTTATGAATTTAAGTGCATACTTATAGTTTCTGGGTAAAATGTTTTATATGTGTCAGTGAGATCCCATTGGTCTATAATTGTTAATTTATTGATCTTCTCTTTGGTTGTTCTATTTTTGAAAGTTTTCTTATTATTGCATAAATATCTACTTCCTTTTTCAATTATATTACATTAATATTTATTATACAGATTTAGGACTTGTGATGTTTGTGTATAAGTTTATAATACATACATCCAAGGACTGTTGACTTCAAAATAATTATGAGTTTATAGGACAAGATGGAAATCACAAGGCAAATTCCTACTGTAGGAAGGATTTTTTTAGAGTCATTTAATCTTCATTCATGCTTGATACCATGGATCTGATGCATAGCCAAGACAGACTGTTTGCATAGAAGCATAGTCTGTTTATTAGATGAGGAAGGATGTAAACTTTACAAACACTTCATAAATGGGAGCTGGAAGATGATTGTTGACTATGGACAAACTTCACACAGCCAATATTTTGTTTCTTCTCTTCCATAGAATATTCTTTCTAAAAGGGAGAAGTGGTCTACGGCTAGCCCACCTAAAAGTGCCCGATCTTGTCTAAAAGGGAGAAGTGTTTTACATTCCTCACAAACTACGACTGTTTTTGCATCCTCTAGTATTTTTGCTTTCCCTTGCAGAAATTCTTCATTTGCTGTTATAGGTGGTGGTGGGAGGGGCTCATCAAATGGTTGGAGGTCTTAAGAGAGAACATTGAGCCAGGCATGGTGGAGCAAGCTTGTAATCCTTTCCCTCAGAAAGTGGAGGCAGGAGTGTTCTGAATTTGAGGCTCATGGGGTAGGTACATAATTAGACCTAATAATTAGGAACACTGAGAAAGACCATACGAGAGAGAGAGAGAGAGAGAGAGAGAGAGAGAGAGAGAATGTATTGAGCCACTTCCTCCTTTACAGGAAGAGACTCTCCCTCAACACTACCTTCAGATTTAAGACACCCATTTCTTGCCACAGTTTCAGCTTCTTACCTTGTGGTTTTGGGACTTAGCAGCCACCCAGTTCTTTCAGCATCTCTCTTTCCCCTTGTTCACACCCTTGTTGGAACCTGCGTGGGCATTTAACTGAGCAAAAAAAACTATCTTTAATAGAAACTCAGGGTAACTTAAGGCACATATTATATTGGATCCATTTATCAAGAGAAATTTACCTCATATATCTGGAACGAAGGACAGTATGTGATGAATAGCACAGAGTGACTTAACTGGGAACACTGAGAAAGAACATTATGATCTAAAATAGCCTCACCCACAGGTGACGGTGGCCCTGGGGTCAGTTACCGGAAAATGGTTAACATTTCAGTAAGTGGAAATGCATGGTGGAGGAACAAGGGCTTTCAGAGTGCAAGGTGAATGATCTCCCAGTGGAGAAGGAGCGGTTTAGAATGGACAGTTCTTGAAAAATAGAGAGATAAAGTAGGTCATCGAAGACATTTTGCTCACTTTTTAGGGGAAATAACTTTTTTGAGAATGAGAGGGACACAGTGTTTGGTATTAGGGGCAATTAACTTCAGGTCTTGGATAGACAAAGGATTTGGAAAAAGGCAAGAAAGATTCAGGTAGAGTCTTTACCATCTAGTATGTTGGCTATGAGCTAGACATATTTGAGAGGTGTTTTTAAGGGTACTTTGGGAGGATGTAGATTCAGAGAACAAGGAAGAAGGAATAAAAAATAAAAGCCCAAAACACAGTTGTCCTTTTCTTCCTAATTATCAATCTCTTATTTAAAATTCTTCCTATTATCTGTTTCTTTCTTTTTAATATATGAAGGACACAATTCATTTTTGACAAATGACTTGTTCTCACTAAGAGCCCTAGATTTTCAAATCATTTTTACTTTTTTATGAGTCCACTTTTGACTTTACTATATTTTTCTATTTCATTAAGTTTTGCTGCTTTACCCTTTTCTTCTACTTTCATTAAGTTATGTTATTTTCCTAATTTGTGTAATGGGATTTAGATCAATGTTGTTTTTCTCGCTATTGACTCCTCTGAGCTAAAAATATATGTGTATACTACAAAATACGTCCAGTTTAATTATACCACTTACTGGGTTTTGGCAAAAGCATACATCGCCATGATAGCCACCACAGTTAAGGGGCAGAGCACATAAGGTCTCCCCAGAAGCCCTCTGGGGTCCTTCTTAATTCAGTCTTTCTGCCCTCCAGCCCAGGCAACTGCTGACTTATTCTCGATAATCACACATTAGGCGCACATTTTAGGACTTTCACATCCGCGGCATGGGAAAGTGTGAGTGCCTGTTTCATGCTGTTTATTTGCTCACTACAGCACTTTGCTATGTTCATCTTAACGCGTCTACCCATGTGCTGCATCCGTTGGGGCTTAGTCCTACAAGCACTGAGCAATGGCCTTTTATGGGCATGTAGTGTTGCAATTTGTTTAGTCTGTCACCTGTTGTTGGACTTGAGTTATTTTTAAGTTTTCTCTCCTATGGATAAAGAAGATCTGAATGTTTTTGCTTTGAATTTCAGGATGCATTTCAGGATGCATTCTTTTTTCTCCTCTCTTTTTCTTTTTCTTTTTTTTTTTTTTTTTGTATTTTTGACTAACACATACTTGTAGATATTTATGAAGTAAAATGTTTTGATTCATGCATGTATGTAGGTATTGGGTAATGATGAACGCAGAGTAATTAGAATTTCTTTCACCTGAAACTTCTATCATTTCTTTATGACAAGTACATCCCAAACCCTCTATTTTGACATACATAATGCATCATTATTAATTATATTTGCCCAGATGTGCCATAAAACACCAGAACCCATTCTTCATAGTTAGTAGCACTCTACAGTACTCACTGATCAATCTCATACTGCTTTCCTCCCTCACTGCCTCCTCCCAATCGCTGGTACTCACTGTTTTACCACTATTTTTCTCAACTGCTCTGAGACTAAATTCTTTCAGATTCTACATATGAGTGTAGTCATGTAGTGTTTGTATTTCTGTTATTTTACTTCATGTATTGTTCTTCTGGTCTGTCTGTCAGAAGAAATTGATGCTTCTTATGCCCAAATAGTATTCCAATACTTTCTCCATTGATGGATGATTAGGTTGATCCCTGAACTTTTGATATTGTGAATATCACCGAAGTGAACATAATGTGCTGAATGAGTTTTCATTTCCTTGGAAAAACAGCCAAGCTGTTTTTATGAAGTAGCTGAGCCATTTTAACTTAAGTTAAAGTTTATGCATATTTATTACTGCTAGAATAAAGGTTACAGTGATGATTGGGAAAGTCCATAATTCTTAATATTAAGAAATGATTAAGCAACTCAACATAGTTATAATAAATTTAAATATCAATAGAAAAGAATATACTTTAGTTAGATTTAGAAAAATTCACTGAAATGATGATTACACTTTTAGAAATGTAAAATAGAAAAGGTATTAATTTTTAAAAAATTTTCTAACATTCATATTAAGCAATTTCCACCTTGTAAAGTGATTTTAATTTTAAACTATATTTGAGCCATGAGTTAATTTAAGAAAAAAATCTCATTTGAAATTTTTCACAATTTATGGGAAACAAGAATATCAGATTTATGTTCCAAGTATTCCAAGGAAGGAGGACTCCTATATTTTATGTATTTTCAAGCTTAATAAAGAATATAAAAACTGTGAGGAAGAGAAGAAAGTATTAGAGAACACTATCTTTGTTTTCTACTTGTCTCAAACAGATATCTATTGAATAACAGATATGGTATGTACTATCAGAGATATTAGCAGCTGAGAGTGTTTGAAAAATTGTGATTCTTCACCTTTGTTAGATTTTTAAGCTTTCACTATCATTACCCTACAACTGGGAGTTCATTTTCACCTATATGTGACTCTGTGTATTCAAAATATCCCTAAAATCTTGGAAGAATACAGGAGTAAAAAGGTTTTTTTTTTTTTTTAAAAAGGCCTTTGTGAAAGTTTCTTTTATGTCAACATAGTTTTGCCACCACTTTGTGGCCTACAATAGCAATCGGATTCTCAGCAGGCTTTGCTTACCACATTTCCTCTGAATTCTAACCCCGGTCTCTCCAAAGTCCATGGGAATATGATGGTCAGTTTGCTTTGGTTTGAGCCTAAATGGACTCTTTAAAGAATCTTTATAAAGAAACCCATTAAAAACCCTTCCACCCTGGAAGTGTTCTGCCAAGACTAACTCAGAGCCACAAAAGATTTGGGGTTGGTTCCAAGTTGGAAACTGCGTGGGCCTTTAACTGAGCAAAAAAAAAAAAAAAATCTATCTTTCATAGAAACTCAGGATATTAAACATAAGAACACAAAGTAACTTTCCAGACCCAAGAGAATTTGGGACAAAATCATGAAACTCTATGAAGAAATTCTATAAATGAAGAAAAGTTGTTTTTTTCCTCAAGTGGAACTTATGGAGTCACAGCTATCTCTAGAGAAGTGTTGGGTCTTGGAAGAAGCAGAAACCCAACTCTGTGACAGTCACTCTGTGATCTCGACCTTGCTCCACAGGCTCTCCATGCTTACGCTTTTCCAATAAAGGGACATTAATGGTGACAAATTCTTCATCCATTAGCTCTTTATGTTAGGAAACAGTCCATTGCTTTAATCTCAGAGTTAGCAACCATGACAGTAACAACTAGTTTGACCACTTAATCAGTATGTGGTGAAAAAAATTAGAGAAATTTTCAATAAATATTAGATATTATTATGCAGGTGCTATCATCAATTATTAATTTATTAGCCTCGTTTTCCCAAGAGGCAATGGAACTTTAGAAAATGCAAATGACATTGTCTAGTTAGCACAAGTACTAAGTGGCAGAGCCTAATTTGTCTGCTTCCAAATTTATGCTCTTTACTACCATCTTTCTACAAATTTGAAACTCATTGTGAGCTTCAGAATTTACCACAGGGTACATACTCCTTGATTTCAAAAGCAAAATAAATATACATTCTGTTAGCTGCTTTGAAGCTATTTTATTTCCCTGAATCTATGTGCAAATGTTCATGGCAGTGGACTGAGACTGAACCTCATTTGCAAGCAGGAACAATGTTATAGACATATTAAAGTGATGTGTCAGAGAGCTCTGGACACCATGTAGCAAGTGCTTTATACATCCATAGCTTTCCATGACTAGATCCTATCTTTGAATAATACTACTTACAGGACACTTATTCTTTGCTAAATATGTTATAGATACTTGTTTGCTTAATGCTCACCATAGTCCACGAAGCAGTATTGTAGACAATCATAAAGATAAGGAAGTAGGAGTTGTGTTTAGTTTGCTCTAACTTGGATATTCAGTATTTGACTGAGCTGAGATTTTGCCACTTATTTCTGAATCTGAACAGGGGTATTAACTATAAATAGGTGTAAAGATATAGATGCCTCCATACATATATATATGTGAGATTGACTGTATCAGTACAAGGTGTATAGGAAAACTACTCCTAAGAGATATTTCACGGCACATGGTAGTTGACAGCACACATTGGTCAATGGTGTGTCTTCAGGAGCAGGTTTTTGCTTATTACACTGTGGTTCTTGGGGCACCTTTATCAAGATGCAAAATAAATTTAAATTCTTGAGCCCTTGTCAGATTACTGAATCAGAATTTCTGGAGAACATGCCCATAAATGTACATTGTTAATAAGCTCTGCAAGTGATTTTGTCAAATTGGGAGTTGAGCTCCATTGCTTAAAATAATAGACACGCTATCTCTAAAGTGATTGTTTTTATATGTCTATTTTCTGCTGCCATTAAAATTTATCTTCTTGGAGGAAAAATAACTTTTCATGCATAGTGATGCTTTTATTTTATAAAATTAATATAAACTATTGCACTAGTGTAGCTGTGGTGCATAAAGTCTCCAGCTAGCCAGATATTCATAGGTGTATGTTGTCCATGGTGAGAGCATCAAATTTGTTCTCAAATCAGTGAAAAGGAAAGATGTGATGAGTCACAAGGTCAATTTCCTATATGCAGAAAAAAAAATCAGCTAGTTATATATATGGGTCACTTGCTTATTAACAGCATCTTCTATAAATTACCTGTAAGGCTGAACCAGTGGACATAAGTGAACACTTCAGCAAATTATTAGAATAAGGTCTTTCCCATTTGAGTTTTATAAAGATTCTTGGAATTATTTCTAATCTACAAGAGGGGAAGTTACTTTTCTTAAATTGATAACTTGCAATATTTTATTAATATCAGAAACAAATTGCAGAGAGATTTCTGTAGATCTCAAGTCAAACTTAATAGACAGATTATCATCAATTTTTTTTGCAAGAATATAAAAGTGGTTCAGTTCCTAACTGTTCAGTTTCAATGAGGTTGAGTTTTTGTCTCTTACTTATGTCTTACTTAAAGAAAAGTGTATTAATACAGATGGTGGCTCTTATGCAATCATTGACAAACAGGACAAATACTTGAACTTATTTTACATGAGATGTCCTTGTTGCATATGTTGGAGTGGTTTCTCATTTATTATCTCTATTCTCATGTAATGTGCTATCTTCCATTCTCTAAAAGTTGAAGTGTACTCTTTAAAATTATAGCTTTAAATTCATTTTCATTTTTAGTTTAACATTTAAAAAGTTTTTTAGATCATATCTGCAGTACATTCATAGTGATTACCTTCCTCATGTGGCCTTAGTCCTTGTACATGACATTTATTAATTCTATGGCCTCTTCTTCTCCCCTCCTTCCTCTCTTGTGTTAGTTACTTTCCTCTGGTTTCTGAGACAAAATATGTGACACTCGAAGTGAAAAGGGGAAAGGTCCTTGTTTATTTGTCTGGCTTACAGTTCACAGAGGTTCAGTGCATAATTGGCTGGCTCAAGGCAGAGTGTCAGAGGGGCAACAGTTCATGGCGGTGGAACACAACAAAAGCAACAAAGAACTCTAATTGTTTTTCCCCACCTTTTATCTTAAGAGTAGGGTGATGCCAAACCAATCACTCCCATGTAGTGGTTTTGTAATCACATGCCCTTAACCCCAGCATCAAACATTTTGGATTCCCCTCGCAATGACTGTATGAAGCTTTGGGGGACATCTAGAGCCAAACTATAACATCCTTAGTTCTTAATAGATGATGTTTTGTAATGAAATTTTAAATTAAATTCTATGGTAGCAGATGTCATTCAAATACATTTGGTTTGCAGCTCTGTGTGTGGCCAGAGAGAAGTAGCATTTGACTTTCTTCCTGGAGAGAACAAGCACTGGACAAGTTGGAGTGAGGGGAGAAGGGGGCCTGAGGATCTTACAAATCCAAAGAACAGCTGCATCTCACTGGCTGCACAGTTGTCTGGGGAACAGGGAATTGGCTAAGATCTTATTGGTTTTTCATAAAAGGGATTCTTTGATGTGTAAAGAACTCCCAGAAAAGGGGATTGGGGTTGGGCAGAAGTGACACAGACCAAAGAGACAAGAGGATTGCCTAGAGGGAAGGCTCTCTGGTGCAGAGTTATCCCATTTTCCAAGCAGCCTTCTCTGGGCAGAAGGGTGGCTTTCTCCTTTCCCTTCCCAGAAAACTACAGTTGATTTTGTATTTCTCAGAAGTCTGGCTTTTAGGAACACAGAAACTTCTATAGGTGCCCAGAAGAACTCAAGAAGAGGGATGGATTGTTTTCCCACTGGCAGTCTGAAAAAAGTTACCTGCCTGACATACATTTGAGCTTTTTAATGTGCTGAATGGTGACAACAAAATAGAGTCTCTCTGTGCAGAGGATTCGTTAGGAGTCTTAGGTTGTAATGCACAGAACTTTTAGGCAAAGGAGCTTAAACAAAACCCCCACCAAGTCCTGGGAGGGGCAGGCGCCTGCCTCTCCTCACTCCGCCTTCCCTAGAAGACAGGAGACTCTGGTAGGGAGAGCGCTGCGGTGGGGACCTCGTGCACTGTCCACAGCTCTCCAGGCCATGGTCTGTCCCGTTGATCTCTTAGTAGAAGGGTGGAATTCTGAAAGTTGACTAAAGCCTGGTAGAAATCTCTACATTTTGTAAAGAAAAATTCTTCAGCTAGTTTTTTGTTATATATTCTGTTTGAACATCACATGATCCGTTTATCAGCTGACAGAAAAGGAAGCTCATCCATAGTTGTTCTAATTTAATCAGAATTAAAACCTTAAAATGGTTTTTAAAGGATTGTGAACTATGAAATTGTGGTAGTTCTCTCACATCTCGAGGCTGGAGACATTTCTGGTTGTCATACGTGCAGGAGGAGGGCATGAGCGTGTAGCGAGTAGGTGGAAATCTCATATGCTTCTGGGCACAGACTCTGCACAGGGTGGACAGCTATGGCCGAGTCATCCAGCCCGTGATACCTTGACTGGGAAATCCTGGCTCAGTGAATCCACTCAGCTTTGTGATGCTTGGCTTTACATTAGGGCTGTTTTTCCTTTTTGAAGACTAGCAAATGAGCTGTACACATACACAGAAAGTGACAAAGTGCTGAGATGTTTGTGGTCATCAGTTGGGGTGTGGCCACCGTAAGAACAATAGCAGAGAGGGAGGCGTAGGCGGAGGGAGGCGCCAGCAACAGGGACGTCCCTGACACGCTGACCTCAGGAGGTGTCGCACAATACACTGCTTCCTGGACAGTTCATTACATTCGATTTTGCCTTTTCCTTCTCCTCTGGCCTAGATGAGGGAATAAGGAATAAGGCGTGTGAAGGCATAAGGAATACTGGCGTGAGAGCAGTGCTGTAGCTGAGAGCCGGATGTCAGATGTCAGTGTGAATCCTGCTTCACCGTTTATGCACTTTTCTGCAGTCTAGAGCCTTAATCTTTGTGATGGATACAGTGCTTCCCACTTCGCAGGACTGTCCTGAGCCTCAAAGGGGCGTTTTGTTGTCATAAGCCCCAGCTTTGGTCGCAGAGTGAATGGAATCCTTCATTCTCACCACATCACTGTTAGCGTCTAGTCAGCATCGCCCTGCCCCGTTGAGCAGCTTTAGTCCTTTGGTACTTCTCTGTCAAGCAGCTCTTTCTTTTGCAGAACAAACTTTCACTATCACTTCCTTATAAGCAAACTGGTTTCTGCTCTGTTTCCCCCTTAATTTCACTTTTTCCCTATTAATTTCCCCAAGTTGTCCTTAGATTGGGATACAAGTATAAAAAAGTTTCAAACAGATAATTAGATAAGAAATGTAACAAAGATCTTTCCTCTTTGGGTAAAAAAGGGAAGCTGCTGAGTATAGACTACAGAATTTTACTGCTTCGAGGGACCCTACAGCTCAGGGATTCCAGCTCAGTTTAACATCAGAATCTCCTATGGTAAAAAAACAAATTTGGGGGCCGGGGATTTAGCTCAGTGGTCCCGGCGCCTGTCTTGCAAGTGCAAGGACCCAGGTTCGATCCCCAGTTAACCACATACAATACTGGGTGTGGAGACTCAAACCCAGCAGCAACCAGTACCACATACCACAGTGCCGGGCGTGGTGGCTCACACCTGTCATCCCAGCACTCGGGAGGCAGAGGCAGGAGGATTGCTGTGATGTGAGTTTGAGGCTGAGCTCAGGGCCAGCCTGAACCACAAAGAGAGACCCTGTCTCAAAAAAAAAAAAAAAAAAAAAAAAAAAAATCTGGAACTTCAGCCCAGCCCTGCACGTCGGAGCTTTGGGGTGAGGGCCTCAAGAACAGCGGACATTTTTAAAGAGCGTTTTGGGTCCATGAGATGTGTCTGCTTCTTACTAGAGCCGCCACGCTCTGGAGCATTTGAACAATACCGGAAATACCAGGTGAGACTGCTGGGTGGAAGCTCTGTCAGGGGCCCCTGCGACGGTCACATCGGCCTCACTGCGGACTGAGCTCAGGCAGGTTCTCACCTCTTGGCTTTCGGTTTCGGTTTCGGAGTCTCAGAGTGAGGAGCCCTAAGTGCTTCCACCTCAGTTCACAAAGTAAGCCAGAGTTCAGTCTTTGTCTCGCCCTACACCACCCTTATCTGGTGCCCCGCTCCTTGAAGGAGCATGCGTCCTGTCTTGTGGGCGTCTGGCTTATCCTTACGGCTGGCTGTGGCTGGTCAGTGTGCATGGAAAAGGCCTGTGTTATGTCGAAGCGGAAGCTGTACGAGTTCCTCATGCCTCGATTTCTTCTTTCCCCTGTGCCCTTGAAGTCGCATGACTCTCTTAATGCTGCCTCTTCAACCTGGAACCCAGAAAGAGGAAAACTCAGAAGCACCCTCCAGAAGGCTGAGACAGGAGAATTTCAGGCCCGAGCCCATCCTGAGCAGCTTAGTGACTTATCAAGGCTCTACCTCAAAAGTAAGAAAAGTGGCTGGAGTGTAGCTTTGTGCAAAGCCCTGGGTTCAAGGCCAAGTACTGAATAAACAAAAACAAATCCCTAAATCTTAGAGAAGAGCAGTAGCCAGCGTGCAGTGGCCAGTAGCATGAGCACAAAGTAGATCTTTTTTGTTTTAAACAAAGATCTGGAGATTATTAAAACCTCAGGTAACAAGTGAAGAGAGAGGTTCAAAGCACCCACTGTTTCTGTGAGAGCAGAGGACAGGGTCAGGGGACTCATGCTTGCTGGCAAGAGGGTTACTGGCTCCACTGTTGAGTCCAAAGCCCGGGGGAAACACGTGTATGCACGTGAGTCGAGATCTCTCATGTCTTTCAGCCCCAGAATTTTGTGATATTCTCGAAGAAATGTTGTCTCTTGCTGCTTATTTTAGTTTTGTTCATTGAGTGATCTATTTGCTCTGTTCATGACATTGATCTGTAGGAATAACTGGCAAATAAACTACTGTATATTATATTCTTATTTGAAAAAGACTTACTGAGTTCCAGATGTTAAAAAAAGTCAACTCGTGAATCAAGCCTTTGTTTGTAGGGCTCAGATGACATTTGGAAGACTCATGATGTTTTCTTAAGTACAATAACTTGTTTTAAAAGGCTGGTTGTGATTCACGTTGTACCCACACGGGGGCGACACAAGTCAGCACAATACTTCACAGTATTTTCACATTTTTTTTCCCCCTTTCAAATCTTTTTTCCCCTTCGCAAATCCAGCTCCACCGAGTTAAAGAGGTCATCTTTCAATTGCTATATATTAAGACAGAGTCTGTCTCAGTTCTAAATCCTGCATTATTCATTTTTAAATGTGTACGTAAATTAGAAGTCCCATTGCATTTGATGGATTTTAAATAATGTTTCCGTTACTTTGCAGAATCAATATCTAAACCAAAGGAGCTGAGGTGATTTTAATTAGGACCAGAATTAGTGACAATCCTACATTTAAAACACTACCTTAAAAATATCAGATTGGAAATAGAAGGGTAATTATTCCTAGTATAGTGTAAAATACTCACAGTCTATAAGTCATTGACTACCAGGCTGGAGTCGTGTTATACAGGATCTTATTCCATCCTCTCACAGCAGCCTGGGAAACTGGATCATCTCAGTGTTTGGGGCGAGGAAACTGATCCCCGGAGCTGTCCATCTGTCCGCCCACCACAGGACTCGGTGGGAAGAGCTGGCCCCCAGTAGCACATCCCTCAGAAGCCCAGGCCGCAGCTCCGCTCTGCGCCTCGCCGCCTTCCTCCCATGCGGCTTTGAAATGAGTCTCTACTCCGTCTATCAGATTTATCATTTCAAGCTTTTTCCACAATTACATATTTTATTTCCAAAATAAATATTTATTCACACAAACTTCTATTTGCACAGGAAGCCGAAAAGTTAAAAGTCTCATAATCGTCATGATCTTCCTACGGGAATGGGAAGTTGCGGTTGGCAGGAAGCACCCGGAGGAACCCCTTCGCAGCGGCTGTGGCCGTTGGACCACAAGAAAGTGGGGAGGCCTCGCAGAGGCAGAGCCCAGGGATCCTTGTCTGAAATCCCTGCAAATGAGAAAGCGTATCAACCGGAGTGATTTAGGTCCGTTAAATAATTAGTAACAATCTCTAATGCCTTGCCCTGCCCCAGTTAGAATCAATAAAATCCATGTAACTTTACGACCACTAGGTGGCACTGTTGCTCATGAAATAGAGCTGCTCCTTCTCTGGCCATCTCCAGCGTTTTACTCTGCGCAGCCTGTTGAAGTGTCATCTTCCACTAAGAGCTCTGATCAATATTAAAGAGTTGAAACATTTGACTCCAGGCAATAAAAACTTGTATTTTCCCTGAAAGAGGCAGGATAAATTCTGTGAGCGGTTGTAGACTGTCATCGGATTGTGTGCTCGTTTATGACTAATTGCAAATATAAAGGGTAGAGATCTCAGAGGAATATCGGTGATATGCACCGGCCATAAACGCCTCCACAGACGGGGGCTGCATGTGTAACGTGGGACAGGGAAAGATCAAGGTCACCGCGAGGAGATGTGATAGGAGAACTAAGATGGAGGTGAAAATAATGTGTCCTGTGAAGGAAGGGGAAGATTTATTTGGGGGAGTGGGAGATCATTGGGATGGAAATAGGTTGCGTGGGACGATACAAACAGAACCTTTGGACTTGCTTCTTTTGGGGATTTGACTCTTGCCATATTTGAGTAGTATGATGTGGTTGAAATTACATCTAGGTAGAATAGGATGGAAGGGTGTGGGAAGGGGGTGGAAGACATATCACTACAGGAACAGGACCGGAGCTATAGTGTCCATGGAGCATGGCAGAACATACAGAAAGGCGACAAAGAATGACTATCGTGGATAGTGACAAGTTTCTGGATGGAATGCACTTAAGGATCGAGCAGTTTACAGCTTGTTAATGGCTTTTGTTGTTCTCAGACAAGGCTCCTGGAGAGCACCAGGTAGCAGACTCCGGAGCAGCCGAGGGTTGTCTTCTGTCTGTCTCTTCCGTCCCTGAGCTGGCCGTGCCCCTCCTCCATGCAGAGCCCGCTCTTCAGCTCAACACCATTTCCTTGGGAGCCTCCTTGGGCCTCTATCAGTCTCTTCACAGCCCACTCTCCATGACGGCCAGCTTTTGTCACTATAGCCCAACACTGCAGGCTGCTTATGAAGCCAAGAGATTGCTGAGCTTGTGGCTTTGGAGATCTGAAGGGATGGTGGTCCCACTGTCTGCCCCAGTTCTTGTGAGGCCCTTTCGGGTACGGCACGTCATGTGCAGTGGCAGTGGTGGAAGCTCAGACCCGAGATAACCACCATATCTCCAACAGGAAGCCAGAGAGACTGAATGGGACCAGGCTCAAGCTTTCATAACAATTCTCTGGTAGGAACTACCAAGGTCAAGCAGGGAGGACAGCATCTTCAGTGAACAGAAGGATCAAACTCCCCCATGGCCTCACTTCTAAGAGCCCATATCCTCTCCCAATACAGCTACTTATGGACCAAGTTGCCATCTCATAAATCTTTTAGGGGCACCCAAACCATAGCAGTCTCATGGAATCAGGTGCACTGCCCTTTTGGAGCATATCCCTGTTTATTTATATCTTTTTTGGTGGTACTGACAATCAAACTCAGGACCTTGTGCTTACAAGGCAGGTGGCAGCACCACCGAGCTAAATCCCTGGCCACTCATTTATACCTTACATTTATGTGACTGTTTGATTAATCTCTGTCACTCTTACAGAAAGTGAACTCTGTAGTATTGGGAATGTGTTTATATTTGCTCGGCATTCTTTCTGTTGTCATCCTTATTCGAGGCAGAAAAGAATCACAGCTTTTCTACTCAGTGTCTCTCATAATCCCATGAGGGAGAAGAGGTGGTTAAGAAGGTGAAATCTTGAAGTTAAATGACACCAGCCAGGAAGAGTCTAGTCCTCATAGAGTCACTCCATACTGCCCAAGAGAAACAGCTAGATAGCCTGTCACATAGTTAAAATTTCTAGCCAAATCTTTTGTGTAGATAGTATATGAATGTATTGTTACCATATGGCTATGATAGATGACAAGGATTTTATTCAGTGTTGATGAGATTTCTCTGTGCCCAGTCTAGGTTTTTTTTTTTTTTTTTTTTTTGGTTTTTTGAGACAGGGTCTCGCTTTGTAGTTCAGGCTGGCCCTGAGCTCAGCCTCCAGCTCACATCACAGCAATCCTCCTGCCTCTGCCTCCCGAGTGCTGGGTTTATAGGCGTGAGCCATCACGCCTGGCACTGTGGTATGTGGTACTGGTTGCTTCTGGGGTGAGTCTCCACGCCCAGTATGGTATGTGGTTACCGGGGATCGAACCCAGGCCCTTGCACTTGCAAGACAGGTGCAGGAACCACTGGGCTATATCCCCGACCCCCCAGTCTAGTTTTTTTTTTTTTTTGAGAAAAGGTCTTGCTTTGTAGTTCAGTCTGGGACGAACTCAGCCTCAAACTCACAGCAATCCTCCTGCCTCTGCCTCCCGAGTGCTGGGATTACCGGCGTGAGCCACCACGCCTGGCACTGTGGTATGTGGTACTGGTTGCTTGTGGGTGTAAGTCACTATACCTGGCATTGCTGTATGTGACTGATGGGGATCGAACCTGTGCTCTTGCACTTGTAAGGCAGGTGCTGGAACCTCTGAGCTAAATCCTTGGCCTCCAGCCTCGTTTTTGAGTAACTCATCCTGACATTTTGTGAGTGACATGAATTACTTTCTTGGCTTTATTCTGGTAACTCCCTCCTAGTAAACAACAAGTTGATCCATGATCTTTGCAGGTAAGAGTGTGATTAGATCAGGACAAACAGGATGGTTACAGTTTTTGGCCTTATTTATGTGTTCTGTTGCTCTCTCAAGTTTGGAGTTGTGTTATATGTTTAAAAGATGATTAGAGTCATATTTCTAGTTCCACATGCTCTCTCACAATGTTGTCATCCCACCCAAGATTTGAGCTCTTCTTTCCTACCTTTAAAGCTGGGGGGCATTTTGAGGGTAAAAATAAAATGTGACAGGACTGCCCCTGTGGGATGTACAAAGATAGGTCAAAAGTGAGTGATTTCTACCTGGTTTACTCTCTGTCAGGATGTTCTCTCTTAGAATCAAGGCACCATGGCACATGGAAGCTTCACCCACATGTGCAGGCCGAGGCAGGTTTGTCAGCCCACAGGCCGGCTGAGGGCTCTGCCCAGTGGCAGGATCAGCTCATGTCTAAATGAGCCACGCGTCCGCTCCTGTCCCCAGCCGGCATGTTCTCCTGGGGGATTCTAGGCAGAGGACAGATGAGCTATTGCTACCGAGCCCCGTTTATCTAAAAGTCTATGAGCAAAATAACCATTGATACAGGGCCCGGTAACCACATACCATACTGGGCGTGGAGACTCACCCCAGAAGCATTTGAGTCACTAGTAGGTAAGTGGAGAAAGACTATAAAATGGAGATTTCAGGTTGACTTTTGCTTTTGCTGAGGCTGTGTTTTTGGCTTGAAATATCCTTCTTTTGTCCTTCTCCCAATTTTGTTATTGTTTGACGTTCAGGCTTATCCTTTGTGAGTTAAGTCAGGTGTAAACCTCTTGCAAGTCCAGTCAGAGGCCCCTCCGTTGTGTGTTATCCTCAGTAAGTGTTAGTATAACATCCTGTCAGGATCCAGCTCACTGTCTGCCGTCTGCTCCAGTCAGGACTTCAGCTTGCAGTATCTGCCTCTGGATCATCAGCCTTCGCTCACCTAGGGACTAACACGTGTCTGATCCCACCACCTGTCTCTTTGTGAACTCTGTGAAGAAAACAAACATCTCTAAGACTCCTTTTTCTTATCTAGAAAGGAGATAAGTGAGCCAGCTCTTAGTGTTGTAAAAATTAAAGGAAAAAGTTGTCTGAGGTGTTAGTGCCTAGTAAATGCTGCATAAATTGAGCTTTTACAATTGCTAGAGTAACATGAAAATAGGAGAAGACGACATTCCAAAAACAGGTCGAACAAATATTATTGTGAAATAATAGAGTTCTTGACCTCATTTTCCTACTCTTCTGGTGGACAGCTTTGGTGTCATTACCTTTTCTCCACTATGTAATTTTCTTTATACGTTGCTCTCAGAGGGAAGGCAGGGACAGCCTTGAAAGCTGACATAAATTTGGTTGATGAAGGAAGGTTTAAACTCATAGCAAAAGCGAAAGTCTTGAAAGTCAAATGCTTGTGGCAGATCATGTGCTTTGGTGTTAGAATATGGATTCTTTTTTTTTTTTTTTTTTTTGAGACAAGGTCTCGCTTTGTAGTTCAGGCTGGCCCTGAGCTCACTATGTAGCCTAAGCAAGCCTTGAACTCACAGCAATCCTCTTGCCTCTGCTTCCTGAATGCTGGCACTACAGGTTTGAGTCACCATACCCAGCATTAGAATATGAATTCTTATAATTAACAAGGTGTTGAGACCCTTTGTCCCTGATCCACAGACATGCAATGTCAGAGTCCCTGGGGACCCCAGATCAGGCCCAGCTGCCTGGCTCTTCCCTTCTTCTCGAGAGAAGAAGAGTTGATCTGCTCTATCGTAGAGTTCCCCAGTACAGCTGGAGAAAACTAGAGATCTACTCACAGCCCCCTGTTTATTATGAGGTTGGAATAGCATCCTAGCCACATGCAGCAGAGAGAGGGAGATGATGGACATGAAGAGCCTAGGGCAGGACAAAGGAAGGTGGTGTGTGTGTGTGTGTGTGTGTGTGTGTGTGTGTGTGTGTGTGTGTGTTTCTGTCTGTCTGTCTGTCTCTGTGTCTGTGCTGGCCATGACCAGAAGGCATTATTATCAGTGTCTGCCTGTCCGTGACAAGTCTCGGTTGAACAGATTTCTAGTTCAGCAGACACCAGATATTCTAATGATTATACTTTGTTTTGATATGACTGGTGTAAGTTTCCAAGTGTGGGTGGATAATTTCAACACAACTCGTTCAGGCAGAGCCTCTCTCTTCCTATGGTTCTCCCTGCTGTGGAGTGGCAGGGACCATCCACCCTCGGGAGCTGTCTGGGTGGTCACGTCCGTGTGAGATGGCAGCAGTGCTCTCTGAGCGCCCAGGACTGAGGGCAGCTACTGGCTCTTTCTTGCTGACAGCCCTCCCAACCGCTCGAGTCCCTTAGATGTGGTTTGGCAGGAGTCTAAGCCCCTCCCCCCTCAGAAGCCCATGTGCGGGCTTTCCTGGAGGCCAGCAGAAATATCCCGCTCCGGAGCTGCTGCCTGGTCAGGACTTGCCGCTCTCAGCAGTATCTGCCGTCTTATCGCTGTCATCTGGGAGAGCACATGCTGTTCCCCGTGATCTTGGCAATAGCCTTTATGAGAAAAATTTGTGCAAGTTGTCTTTTCCAGTTATGGCTAAAGCACAGGGTCAAGTTCTATTTTGTGCTCAAAATTCACGGGAGACTGTAGCTGCAAAGCCTGCGCTGTCAGAGATAAAGTGCTCTAAATGCTGATGAGTCTTATGCAGTTTGAAGGGAAGCATAACAGGGTAGCAGTTCTAAGAAGGGCTGACGGTCAGAAGGCTGCAGCTTCAACACCGACTGGCTCTGAGACCACCCAGAGTGCTTTCCCTCTGTTCTTGAGTTTTCTATAAAATAGACCGCAAAGTGCTGACCACATAGGATTCACGGACTAAATGAGAAAACCTACTCAAAGCATAACGCCTCGCCTTTTGCGAGTTTCCAATGAATCATGGCTTTGTTATCATGTTTGTTATTATTACCAGTGTCCACGGCGGCGGAGCATGCTGGTGGGCCACCTACAGACACTTCCTGCCTTTGGGTCTTCCTCGTAGTCAGAGCACTGAGTTTGTCCACTTATCTGGAAATCGCGTGCTGGGAAAGTTTGATCGAGTTAACTACTTATGAAAAGTAGCACCTTTCCATTTCTGAATGTTCAGGGGCTACTTCCTCCCAGCTGACCTGAAGGAAGACATGGCCTGGGGTCCGCTGCGGCTATGGCACAGGAGAGATGGCGTTTGTCACTTTGGTCAGTGACCCAGTGGATGGTAAAAGCCTCAGGTCAGAAAACAGTGGGGCAGAATGCGTGAAGAGCAAATTCCCTGAGATCTGTACTAGATTGCTGTTTTGTGTGGTGTCTTCTTAATTTTTATAATTTTAATTTCATTTTCAGAAATTATTTTTTATTACAATCATCTTTTTAAAAAAATCCTAGAAATTCTTCTTCTTCCTATTGATGTTGGTAATTGAAACCAGAGACTGGTTTACTATTGTGCTACATACAGCCCCACCCTCCTGGTATGTACTAAGTCATAGGTCGTATCAAGCTATGCTGCTTTTAATTTTCATCTTTGTGAGTCTTTTTCTTGCTATTCTTTCTAGAAAGCTCAATTTGCTTGCACCAAAATTTGCATATTAAATCCTAGTAAGAGAGGCTAGGGATTTAGCTCAGTGGCTCTGGGACCTGCCTCACAAGTGCAAGGTCACAAGTTTGATCCCCACTTCTGAAAAAATATCTAAGAATATGTTAAGTAAGTCCAATCAATAATATAAGATTATTACAAAGGGCATAAAACAAACTGGGGTCAGAATGATGCCTTCAAGATCTGCTATGCTGTTTGGAACAAGTTATTTAACTGCCTGTTATTTAACAAGTATTTCACTGCTTTTATCTATAAAAAGGGATAATGTTAGGGTCAAACTGAAATGATATTTTATGAGAGAACTTCTAAACATTCTTAAGTAGTGCAAGGAATATAAAAGCTGTAGGTTTTTTTTTCACTCTTTGAATGTTCCTTTCCATGAGGATTTTTGTTTTGAGACAGGATCTCACTGCACAGTCCAGCCTGATCTTCAGTTCACTATGTAGACCAGGCTGGCCTCAAACTTGTGGTGATCCTCCTGACTCAGCCTCCAGAATACTTGAATCACAGGCGTGTGCCACCCGAGTACTTTTGTATGAGTATGGATATTTTATTTGCCTGAGTATTTTTCAGTGAGTAAAGTGTACGGGTTTAACTGTTGCTAATATTATTTCTACATGATTTTGTATGCAGAGTAAGTTGTTGCTTGTTCTGGGCCCATGGCTCTCAAGCCTGTCAGTGAGGTCCAGTCATAGGCTATCAAACCATGAAGAGAATATTTGTGTGGATTATTTCAAATAACAATATTAATTATACTCTCTTTGAAGTGCTATATTTACACTTCTAAAACCCACGAGGAATATGCATATTTTAGGATTATCCTATGTCCAGGCTTAGTTTATGATGTTACAATCTAATCTTCTGTGTGCTTTAAATTATGGGCCCTACTGAAGCAAAAATACAAACAGAAGGGTCAAAGGGCAAAGTTCAGTAGCTCTGGGGTCAAAGCAATAGGACATGCAGAGTACAGTTCCGCCGTCTCCTTCCTCTTTCACACAGTGCTCATCCTCTCCCAGGCATCTCTGTTAGTCATTCAGTTTTTCATCAGTTGTCTTCCTGGTGTGAATTGGGTGCCTGCTAAGCACCCTAGACACTGCAAACACTGCCTAGACACTGCAGACACTGCCTAGACACTGCAGACACTGACTAGTCACTGCAGACACTGCCTAGTCACTGCAGACACTGCCTAGACACTGCAGACACTGCCTAGACACTGCAGACACTGCCTAGACACTGCAGACACTGCCTAGACACTGCAGACACTGCCTAGTCACTGCAGACACTGCCTAGTCACTGCAGACACTGCCTAGACACTGCAGACACTGCCTAGACACTGCAGACACTGCCTAGACACTGCAGAAACTGCCTAGACACTGCAGACACTGCCTAGACACTTTAGACAAAGCAGGGGACGAAGGACCAAGCCCTTTCCTAATTGAACTTACTTTTTAAGAGGTGGGAGATGGGGAAAACCAAAACAATATACATATATATACATATATACATAAATGTATATACACATATATGTATATATATATGTGTATATACATATAGTATGCATCCTGGAAAAAAGTGATGAATAATTTCTCTGGGAACAAAATAGAAAAAGGAGACAAGATCAGCAGTGCCGGGTGTCGTGATCGGAGAAGGCCTCCCTAGCATGTGCTCAGGAATAGGAACGAATAAGACGAGCGTGACTAGCATGTGTATAGAAAGTAAGTCTTTATAAAGGTCCTGTGGCTGGGGATTGCTTGGTCCATCTAAAGTAACCCAGGGAGATAGAGGCCAGCAGGTCACTGTGGGGCCCTGGTCTTCCCTGACCTGAGGTAATTAATGACCACAATGTTCCCTGGGCAGTTGAATGGTGTCATTAGCTACGGCTCTCAGTGTTGATCCTGACTCCCCAATCTGTTACCTGGGTGATCCTGGGAAACTTTAAATTTTTTTTCTCTTTCTCTCTTTTATTATCTGCAAAATGGAATGAACATAGTGCCTTGGTACTAAGGTTAGAAAACAAGATTAAAGATATTCATAAACTGTTTTATGTGGGTTCCTAGAGTATACTAAAATGTCATGGAAGTGTTTGCTGTATACATAAACTAATACATTTGGACAGCTTCATATTTTTAAAATTCAAGTATTTATTAGTACATTATATATACATATCATGATCACATTCAACATTGAGAGTGTGTACCAGTATATGACACAACTTAATTCTTATTTTTTCCCGTTCCCTACCCACCTTGCAATCCCTACCCCCTGTATACATAAACATTGTTTCCTATTTTTTATTACCATAACATTCTTTTCCCCTACATTACTTACCCCTACACCTCATTTCCTTTTAAATATTTTCTATTTCACAATATCTATGTATACTAGAACTCATTTACATCTTCCTTTTCTCATACCAGGGAAAAGATATGATATTTACACATCTGTGACCTATTTATTTCACTTATGAGGATATCCTGAAGGTACATCCATTTGAGTATGAATGACTCAATTTTATCATTTTTAATGACAGAGTAATACTCCACTCTATAAAAAAAACTCCACATCTTCTTTATCCAATCTCCAGTTGATGGACATTTTGGTTGTTTCCAAGATTTAGTTATCACAAACTGAGCTGCTATAAACATGGGTGCACATATGTTGCTGTGATATGAATTTTTAAAATTCTTACGTGTATATACCTAACAGAGAAATAGCAAGGTCAAATGGGACCTCTAATCCTAGTTTTTTGAGAAGTCTTCACACTGATTTCCACAGAGGTTATATGACTCTCACTCCCATCAACAGTGGAGAAGCGTTCCCTTTTTCTCCAAAGCCTTGCCAACATTTGTTGCTGGCTAATTCTGAGATAGCACCATTCTTTGTGGAGTGAGATGAAATCTCAGTGTTGTTTTCATGTGCATCTCTCGAATGACCAGTGATGTTGAGCATTTCTTCATATGCTTAAGATAATTAGAATGTAAGTTGGTCAAGTAGGTGTGGAGATTGGTTGGGGGTGGAAATCCCAAATAAATTTACCACAACTCTGACCATTCAGGAACTCAGTGATGGACTATGAAAGGTTGAGCTGTGGACCCCTGAGTGTACACTGAGTAATATTTCAGAAATCACTTGGAAAATGGAGCTTACTAAAAATGAAAAATTGGCCAACCCCTGGATGTGTGGGTAGTGCCAAGTGAGAGGCAAAAAAAGACAGCACACATCCATCACCACCACCAACTGTAAGGTGATAAACGGGCACTTCTTTAGCTTCAGTTGTTAAGTCTAGTGGAAAATGCATCATTTCCAAAGATAAAGCAAAAGTCATGAAATGTAGTTCGTATTGACTAACTACAGAATTTTTGATGTAACTGCAATTATTTAGTTCTGAGGTTAGGAAATTTGTTCACTTGAAGAAAACATAAAGATAGTAATTAGAGTTGAATTTCTGTGTCAGATCTAATGTTACTTGCTAAGTTTTCCAAAGAAAACCTCCTTATTAAAGGAAAATTAATTAAGCAGTATATATTTATTTGTAATTGACTTTGCTATATACTTACAAAAAGGCCTGGAAATAGGAAGGGTCCTTTCTAATTTCCCATATTTAGCATTTGTCTCAATTTGTTCTCTGTTAGAATACAAAAGTTCCTTCTGCAGTACCAGCATCTTTTTTTTTTTTTTTTTTTTTGAGACAGAGTCTCACTTTGTAGTTCAGGTTGGCCTTGAGCTCAGCCTCAAACTCACATCACGGTAATCCTCCTGCCTCTGCCTCCCGAGTGCTGGGATGACAGGCGTGAGCCACCACACCCGGCACTGTGGTATGTGGTACTGGTTGCTGCTGGGGTGAGTCTCCACGCCCAGTATTGTGTGTGGTTAACCGAGGATCAAACCCGGGTCCTTGTGCTTGCAAGACAGGCTCCGGAGCCACTGAACCAATCTCTGGCCCCAGTACCAGCATCGTTTTGTGCACACTTTAATAATATGCAGAGTAACTGTCTCATATTGCGAACAGCAAAAAGACCCAGAAAAGGATAGTCATAGAAACTCTCAACATGCATGGATTTACCAGGAGCTGTACTGAACTTCAAGAATCGAAGGTCATTTATAGATTATTGCTGTTGTAGTGACAAAGCTTCTTTTCACCTCAGCAAACTTGAAGGCAATGTGAACTGTGTGACAAAGCAGTGTGGGAACACAGCTAACCATTACTTGGCCTCGACTGCCCAAGATAATCAGCTGGATGGTGAATCCAGATGCTTATATTGGTGGGCTGCCTTTGCTGTCCCCGGCACCCTTGTCATGATGAGCCACGGCATGGTACATTCCAAGAGAACTGGCTTCAGTTGTGCCACTTCCTGGAGCAAGGTGACCACCATGCTGGGTCTGAACACACTCTTTCCACTTGGCCCACAGAGGCATGTTCATACTGCCAACTTTATAGGTGTCCCGCAGAGGCGAATGCAAGGCAGTGATGAGTTGGTCGAGCCAGCGGTAGGACACAGTTAAAGCAGCTGGGTTTCACAGCATTGCTGTGGTTATGGATGCCTTGGCATCCTTTGACATTAAGTCTGTTTGCTTCTGAGTTCAGCATGTTGTCACCATGCCAACCAAAAATCAGACCAAGTGCTACTGTGTCAGGCTTACTGCTCATTTTCTTTTCTTTTCTTTCTTTCTTTTTTTTTTTGAGACAGGGTCTCGCTTTTGTGGTTCAGGCTGGCCCTGAGCTCAGCCTTGAACTCACATCACAGCAATCCTCCTGCCTCTGCCTCCCGAGTGCTGGGATTACAGGCGTGAGCCACCACGCCCGGCTACTGCTCATTTTCTTAGTGGAGGTGTTAACTTCCTTCACAGTCTCCTCATATGTCCTCTGGCTGTGGTTGACTCAGTTTACAAACACCAGCACTTAGTTGCTTCACACCTACCGAAGAAGAAGAAGGATCTGATCAGTCCTGCGATGTCAGCTTCAGATCATCAGCAATACCAGGAGCACCAATCAGAACAAGACAGTTATTCTGTAGTAATGTTTTTGATAAATGACAGTCATATACTTTCTGCCATTATGTTTCTATAGGAAGATGTCAGTGATGATACCAGGCTTGTGTTAAATTTCATGGATATTGGGAAAAGTTCTTTCTCAGTGGTTTTCTTCTCAAATTTTTTGAGTGTTTTTTGGTGGATTTTACCACAGTGTATACCACTTGTGAACTAGCTCAAATCTATGTGGTTAATGATGCCAATATTGATATAAGTCTTTTACTTTCTCATTAAATTTAAATTTAGCAATGGCTTTCATGTTATATTTGTTCTAGTGGTAAAAGAAACTGTTTATTTATATTTCTGTTTTTTCCTCTTTCTTCTCCTGTCATTCTCTGCCTTCCCCTCTGTTCTCTTCCATTCCTTTAAAACTATTTTCAAGGAGGGCCGGGGATTTAGCTCAGTGGTTCTGGCGCCTGTCTTGCAAGCGCAAGGACTCGGGTTCGATCGCCCGGTAACCACATACTATACTGGGTGTGGAGACTCACGCCCAGCAGCAACCAGCACCACATACCACAGTGCCGGGTGTGGTGGCTCACGCCTGTAATCCCAGCACTCGGGAGGCAGAGGCAGGAGGATTGCTGTGATGAGTTTGAGGCTGAGCTCAGGGCAAAAAACTATTTTCAAGGAGATGTCAGGTAGCATGACACTTTAATTTCTACATAGTTCGGCATTACGACTAAAAATATAGCTCTTGTACAACTACTCTTTAGGCCAGAAGAAACTTAATATATTTACTTGGAAAATTTAAGAATTTTCCTGTTTAATATCCAAGATTTAGTGGCTAGGACAAGATCATATCACTTAGAGAACAAAGAAAGAAGCTATACTTTCTTTGCACATGTCTTTTTAACAAATAAAAATTTGCCGAACATCTCCCTATATAGTAACTTTACGATATAACCTTTAACACATTATGTAGCAAGATCCCAGACACCAGCAGTTTAAATGAGAAGAGGTTTATTTTGATCCACAGTTTGAGTTGTTTAGACTCTTGGTTTGCTGGATCCAAAGCAGAAACGTGGGGGAAGGAAGATTGCTCAGTTCATGGCAACGAAGAAGAGAGCAGAGGACGAGTCCAAGAGGAAGAAGATGCCAGGGAACAGACCTAGTCCCCGGGCAGGCTGTGCAGTTAATCTAGGTGCACCCGGAAGTGTGCTGTACTAATCTCCCAGGCATCTCACAAGCCAATCACATCGACCATCGAGATTAACACATATACCTATTAAGTAATTCGTAGGACTTTACTTCTCTTCCTCACCTAAATAGTGGTGCTATGAGCTAAGCTTTCTTCGTTTGTTTTGAGAGAGAGCTAGATCTTAGTTTACTTGGAAATCTCAATGACGATTTTCAGTCATGGTAGATAATGTGGACATTTACTATATTTAAAGAATTTTACACTATAGTATGGAAACATCAAAACATCAGCAGTTTTGGAAACATGTAATTTAGCAACAAATGATACAAATATATTTCTACAGAGATACTTATAGATTTATCCATTGTGGGTTCATTCAACTGTTTTATTATTTTATGAAAGGTAAGGATTCCATCTCCATAACTGAACACACCCATAAAAATTTGCACATATTTTGTTGATCCTCTAAAATGCAGCTATTTGTCTATATCAACTCCATTTTTGGCTTCGCATGTGTTTTGATTCTAAGTTAGCTGACTCACATTAGTATCTGTTTTGCTACAAGTTTAAGTACAGGGATATTTTTTATCAGTAATTTTGAAGACTGTTCATTTTCCAAGAAGGTCATGGAGGCCTCTCGTACTTGGCACTTAGCAGTCCGATTTCTACTTGCCAGTTCGCATGCCTGTCTCCCCTTCTTAACCATAAACCTCTCAAAGGCAAAAACAGACTGGCTTAGAGTGGTGTCTTCAGCCTCTAAGACCATAATAATTGCTTCTTGAATTATGCATATGAGCAAAGTGTTGTTCTCATTAAATTAAACTCAAACTCATCTCACTGATGTTACATGAAGTTCAGTAGTAGTTTCACAGTCCAAGAGCTCCTAAGCAGCACAATGGATATGACACACGCTGGTTCTGGGTCCAAGATTTTCCCAGGGTGTGACCGATGGAAGTGAAAGATTCAGCTACAGAACAAGTCACAGTCCAGGTGTGTGCTTGTGTCAGAGACAAGGTTTCAGGGGCTCCAGCCTGCCTGAGAGGAAACAGCAAAACTGTGCAGTGCCCCGTGGCACAGGTCTCAGAGGAGAAACTAGAGGTAGAGAAAGGCTTCCGGGCAGCAAGGCAGGAAATATCTCAGGGGTACTCCGATGCATTCTTTAGAACAGCGGCATGTTTATCACTTATAGAATATGGATTCAGAAAGTAGTTTCCTCTTCTAAAAGTTAAATCACTTGAGGATGTATGATTCTTTGGGTCTTAAGTGTTTTTGTCTTTTATTACTTTAAGCAAGATTTTTGGCTTATCTCAGACTATAAACCTCATTTATTGATTATCTGGTTGACCTCAGTTAAATATTCTCATTGGCGTATGTTGTCTCATCTGCTTCCCTTGCAACCACCAATTTCCACAAGAGATTTAGCGTCTTTTATTTCATATATATGTATTTCTAAGATGTTTTTGTAAAGTAACAATCATGTTCCTTATGGATGTTTGTGAAAATAAAAATTAGACTCAATGCATTAGTTGTCATCCAAATATACTGACCTTGATTGACTTAGGGTGATCACTTTACAGGGAGTGACATGGAGGACCTAAAGTGTGTCTGGTGTAGTGAGTGAAAAGCGGACAGACTAACTTTGGAGTCACTGATATGTCTTCCCAGTTTGTCTGTCTGAATCTGTAAAATGGAAGCTTCCTGAAACTTGCTACATCTCTCAGAGTAGAAAAAACACAATGGAAGAAAAGGTTTCTCAGAAAGCCAGTCACCAAAGTGAGCCCAAACCGATCTGAATGTCGTTCCGTACATTGGTGCTCAGAGTGAACTCATGCTTCACACAGACAACTTCTACCTAGAAAAGATTGAAGAGAGGTCTTTGGAGAGTAGTTTAACCTTTATAGAAATTTCTGTAATTTCCTGTTTTGAAGATACATGAAATATGCTGTGAAGTTTTATTTTTGTTCACGTTGGTTGAAAAATCAGAATCTTTTCAGCTTTCTTGGTTGATTTATTTTGAAGTCTGACTTATGGGCATTAGGGGGAAACATTAGGAAAACATTAAGGAAAGAGAGCATTGTATATTCTCGTTAGCTTTTTATGTCTGTATCTTAATTTTTAGAGAATTATCTGCTGATAATAAGCAGTCACTCTTTCAGACACCAGTAAGTAGTATTTATGAAATACTTCCATAAATAGTCTATTTATAGTATGGATTATAAATACATTTGTCTTTTGGGTTGGACTAAGACATATATGAAGTGTGATTAAAATGTACAGAAAATGTTTATATTAAAATTTATTACAGCAAAAGACACATTGTCATTAATCCCCTCCAGATACTCCCACTCACCAAACTAGTGGTGCTCCTCACTTCTCTCTTCCCCCTCGCCACTTCCTGAAGCAGTTCTGGAAGCCTTCCTTCATGAGGATGTTTAGGAGGAGTAGGGAAAATGCAGGCCCTGCTGCTGCCGGGTGCCATCCGATGGAAAGGCAGGGGACACATTGCGTGTGTCCTCACCCAGATGTTCGCTGGCTATGACACCATGAAGCTTCCCTCTTGTCTACACAGTCACAAGGCCCATGAAAGGGAACCATTCTGAAGTGATATTGGACCTTGAGGCAGCCACAATAGCATAGGTAAAGACAGAAAAGAGAATTTTCTTCTTTCAGAAAGTGGCAAGAATGATGGAAAAATGTGTTTAAAGGAAGTGGAAGTATTTTATGAGGGATCGATGGCAGTATGTTTTTGTTATGATAATTTTATTTTTATTTTTTTAAATAACTGATTTTATTGGTACATTTTATATACACATTGTGATCACAATCAACATTGAAAATTTGTACCAGTATATGACACAACTTAATTCTCACTTTTCCCATTTTCCTGCCCATCCCACCATCTATATGCATAAGCTTTATTTCTTTTTTTAATATAGTATTTCCCCCTAACATTATATACTCCTACTTTACCATTTGAATATTTTCTATTTCATAGTCTCTGTCATATACTGTAGAACTCATTTATGTCTTCAGTTTCTTATACCAAAGAAAAGCTATGGTTTTACACATCTGTGATCTATTTATTTCAGTGATGATCATGTCCTTTGAGTATAAATGACTCAAACTTATCATTCTTTATGGCAGAGTAATACTTCATTCTAGGAAAGAACCACATCTTCTTTATCCAGTCTCCAGCTGATGGGCATTTGGGTTGTTTCCAAGATTTAACTATCACAAACTGAGCTGCTATAAACAAATGTCCCTGTGATACGAATCTTAATTCCTTTGCCTAGAAGGGGAATAGCAGGGTCAAATGGGACCTCTAATCCAAGTTTTGTGAGAAATCTCCACACTGCTCTCCACAGCGGTTGCACCAGTCTACATTCCCACCAACAGCAGAAGGTTCCTTTCTCCCCGGAGCCTCACCAGCATTTATTGCTTGTTAATTTTGAGACAGCAGCCAATTTTTGTGGAGTGAGATGAAGTCTCAGTGTTATTTTTCATCTGCATCTCTCGAATGAATAGTGATGTTGAACATTTCTTCATACAATAATTTTATTTTTGGATTGTAGAGAGAGCAAGGGATGGGAAAAATGAGACTCAAGATACATCATGTACAGCTACAAATTCTCAATGATGAATGTGATCATAATGTATACCTAAAATGTACCAATAAACTCATTAAAGGGAAACAATAGAAAAATTTATTTTTCAGTCATATCATATATAGTGCAAGCTTTTTTTGAGAAGGGATCTTTATTTGAGGCATGTTACAGATTTGTTGTTGAGAAGATCATCTTATATCACCTTTTACCTGAGATTGCTGGTGTTAATTTTCTAAGGAAAATATTCCCTTCTAAAGAAATGAATATTGATGAGTTGTAACTGTACATATTATTGGGTACAAAGTTATGCCACAATATATGTATACAATGTGGAATGACTAAATCAAGCTAATTAAAGTATCTTTTCTTTCAAATACTTATAGTTTATTTTTTCTAATTGATACTTTGTATCTTTGATTGATATTTTCCCCAAACTCCAGGGCTCTGATAACCACCGTTTTGTTCTCTGATTCTGTGTTCAGCTGTATTTTTTATTTAGAAGGGTCTCAGTCTATAGTTCAAGCTGACTTTGAACTTGGGGAGATCTTCCTGCCTCAGCCTCTTGAGTGCTAGGATTATAGGTGTGCACCACCATGCTTGTTTATATTCAGGTTTTTTCATTTGTTTTGTCTTTTAGATTCATATAGGTGAAAACACATGATAGAAGCTATCACTTCTTGCTGCTAGATATGGGGCTTTGATGTCATGCACACACAAATCACAACATTAGAGGCGAATTTGTAAAACTAAAGAAAACTTGGAAGCATAGTTATTGACACGCCTAGAATAAAAAAAATGAAAGTGTTAGTTAAAGATTTATTAGGGTTTCAAAGGCATGTCAAAGTTCTAAGGATGGCCTAAAAGTAACATTTTTTATAACTTGGAAGGGTGAAATGTTAAGCTACTAGATAGCATAATTTCTTTGCCAGATAAGCTTGCAATATTCTATATTATTAGACATCATTATCAGGAAGTATAAAAGGTACTTTCAAGTGATTTTAAAAGATAAACATTGTCAGTCTTTATGTCACTGCATATCATCACCTTTAATTGGTACAAATGAACTAGTTTTGACACATATCTAGGATTCTATTGGGATGAGAAACAAGTAGTCTTTGAAAGTCATGCATTTATCATGTATATGTAACAACCCCAAATTAATAAAATATGCTGATGATTTCTCATTAACATTAAGTGTAGTTTTAACAGTAAAATGATAAGAAAGACTAACAGTTTCCAACTCAGTTAAGATGCTAACCTGTTTAAAACCCACAGTGACATTATAGTTTCATCAGATAGAGAAGACTAAAAAGAGGCGTTTCTTGTAGTAAAATCATTTGTCAGTTGGATATACTCTTTTCTGAATAAGATCCCCCTTCCTCACTGTGAAGTTTTTCACACTCACTTATATTAAAGTTCTTGAAGAATGAAAACCTTTAAAATCAAGATGCAGTAATTTTACATGATGGAGACAAGAATTCATGTTTGTTCCTGCTTGGCTGAGCAGCAACAGGACAGTGAACATGTTTTATGAGCTATGTAGGTAATTACAATGAAAAGTCCCATGTGCTAAGCAGATACAAAGACCAGCAACAAAACTGGTACTTACATGGGAAATAACTTTCTTTCCTTTTCTTTTTTTTTTTTTTTTTTAGGTTTTTGGAGACAGGGTCTCACTTTGTGGTTCAGGCTGGCCCTGAGCTCAGCCTCAAACTCACATCACAATCCTCCTGTCTCTGCCTCCCGAGTGCTGGGATTACAGGCGTGAGCCACCACGCCCGGCACTGTGGTATGTGGTACTGGTTGCTGCTGGGTGTGGGTCTCCACACCCAGTATTGTTATGTGGTTGCCGGGGAATCGAACCTGGGTCCTTGCGCTTGCGAGACAGGCGCCGGAACCACTGAGCTAACTCCCCGGCCCGGGAAATAACTTTCTTTTAAATAAGGTTCCTGAAGAAGCAGAATGCTTGTGATCAATGAAACTTGCTAATTTTGCTCAAGTAACTGGATTTCAAAAGATTTTTTTTTTGCATAAAATCTTAGAAAAGATGTTTTCTGAGGAAGAAGCCATAAAATGAGATGCAACCTCTATCTCAAGAGTTTACCCTCTCATATCACATTAATTAAATGGACTGATGACTGAGGAAGGATAGTGTAGGATACATATTGGAACCAAGTAAAGTTGAGGTTAGAGGAGAGAATGCTTGCTTCCCTTTTGGGGTGGGAAACAGATAAGGCTTTGTGAGGAAATGACACTTAAAAAAAGGGTGAGTATTTACAGGTTAGAAAAGCAAGGAGGGAAGGTGTACCAGGCAGACAGATGATTAAAGGCAAGACGAAGGCAAATGTGAGTCAGTCGGAGAAAATGTGCGGGTGAGAGGGAAGCGCAGGCATCGGAGGAGGAAAGAACGGGAGATAACGCCAGTGACGCAGCTGGAGCCAGGGCCGGGGGGCTCCTGCAGGCCGAGTGTACACTTATTCTCACAGGTGATGAGAGGCTGTTCACATGAACAGGGTCGAGGGCTGGGGAATCAGAGGGTGGAGGGAGAAATCTCCCCAGGCCTTTCTCACAATGGCCTTGTAGATTTCTGTATGTATCTTGGCCCTATTTCCATCATTGTAATTCATTACATAATAACAAGTTTCCGACAGGTGGAAAACAGGTGTCTCCAAGATAGAGCATATAATAAGGGGTCGTGGTAGCCCGTGGCAGCTTTGTCGTAGGTCTACTCATCATAGAGCAGAAGATAGGACTGAGCGTTGTAGGGAGACACTGAAGACTTGGACAATAGTTCACACGAAAGCAGGAGTTTAGCTTAGAGAAGAGATACTGAGGAATCTCGGTGAGAGGCGATGGAAAAGGGCGTGTGTGTGTCATCAAAGGAGGGAGACAGATGATGGTGGCAAATACAGACTGAAAAGTGAGATGGGAGCTCAGCTGAGTGAAGGGCAGAGAGGGGAAGTTCGATTCTGAGTGCACATCGGAGCCAGAAGTGTTGGCAGAACGCGCAGATGCGAAGAGCCCGCGTGCTCTAAGGCCTGGTGCTCTAAGGCCTGGTGCTCTAAGGCCGTGGCGGAGATCAGCCGGAGCTGAACATGTGCGGGACTAGCGAGGTACCAGGGAGCTGGCAGAGTCGGGAGCAGAACGTACCCGGTTAGGAGCAGTCCTCTTTCTTATCACATCGGGCTCACACCAAAAGAATTAGGAGCAAATCTTGCAAAAGAAGGCTGCCTTCTTAGTCATGCGGCCGTTGGCTCGCGTGTTTCCTTTCCAGTTACTGCCAACCATCAAATGCAGTCAGAAAGCCAGATTTTATATATAAACATGCCATTTCTTCATTATAAGATTAGATAAGAGTGCAGGCGGGAGAGGCTTTCTGACTCAAGGCAGAAGCTTCGATGACTTGGTAATGTTTTAATGGTGAAATGGAAGCACATAAATCAATAATAAATGCAATCAACTCTTCACTCAAGAAAAAATGTAATGGCAAAACCCACCTAAAAGCATTTTATTTGACTCTCTTGTTTCATGCACTAAATGTGGCTCTATATCTTCATTTCAATGTTTTTGTTAATATGATTCTAAAATTAATTTGCACTTCAGAAGAGCCCAAGATTAATGGTAAGCCAAGGTAGACAAGATGTGTGCTGGGTGGCAGGGAGCAGTTTTGAGATGAAAACATTTGCCTTGTAGAACCATTGAGTAAAGAATGAGTGCAAATATAAGGCTATCTTAGGTATCTCTTCTCATATTTTATGGGTCTGGCAGAATGTTGTCTGGGATTAGTGTGCTTTTTCCTTGTTACTATGACCTCTGCAGTCTACAAGGTATCAAAGCTCCACATATTATGTAGAGTTGACTATTAAATCCACTTTACCTCTTTTTACCCACAGGTTTGCAATTTTTTAAGGTTTTTTTATTTTATTTTATTTATTTATTTATTTTTGAGACAGGGTCTTGCTTGTCGTTCAGGTTGGTCCTGCACTCACTTTGTAGCCCAGGCAAGCCTCAAACTCACAGTAATCTGCCTGCCTCTGCCTCCTGAGTGCTGGGATTATAGGCGTGAGCCACCATGCCCGGTACTATGGTATTTGGTACCGGGGGTCAAACGTGGGACCTTGTGCTTGCCAGGTAGATGCTGGATCCACTGAGCTAAATCACCGGCCACAGATGTGCAATTTTAATAGACATAAGGGTCTAGTCTACGTGGAAAACCATATAAGAAGTGTATTTTTTTTCTTTAGAGAAGTTTTAAAAACGCAACAATGAATTTATCATCAGTATGTTACTAATGTATATTTTAAAATCTCCACAGTGACTATACTCCATTGTGTTTTGGATTTTTCAGGGAGGCAGAAATGTAGTACAAATCAGTATTTCCAAGTTGGTGGAAATTTTTTTAAAGTTGAGTTTATCAGTGCATTTTAAGTATACATTATTTTCACATTCATCATTGAAAATTTGTACCTATATATGATGTATCTTGATTATTTATTCTCATTCTCCTGCCTTCCATCCAGTCCCTCCACGCCTATATACATCAGCTTTGCTTCTATTTTGTCTTTTTTATCTTCAAATATTTTCTTTCCCTTCTTGGCTTTCTCCTGCTCCCCCTCCAGTTCCTGGTCCCCTTTGAAGATTTTCTTCCTGTTTCACAATACCTGTTATACATTTTGAACCTCATTTATACTTTCAGTTTCTCATGCTAAAGAAGATATCATATCAGTCTACTTGAAATCTAAAAAGTTGATAATATCACTTCTATATAGTTTTACTATTGCTGATATTTAACTTGGTAGCTTATATTCTCATTGACAAAATGACTTAGAAAACTAAATTTAAATGTTATGATTCAATATTTTGTCTGAACTTTTATGTATAAATAAAAATATTTAACGTTAAAGACCAGTAAATCTAGATAAATATTTGCAAGGGAAATCAAGGAAGACAAACAGACCTTTATAAATAGTACCTAGATGATATAGTATTTTTTTAATTCAAATCTTTATTGGTACATTATTAATATGCATCATCATCGCATTCAACATTGAGAGTTTGTACCAGAATATGACATAACTTGATTCTCATTCCCCCCCCACCTAGCCTACAATCCCTACCTCCTTACATGCATAAGCTTTGCTTCCTTATTAAAATTACTATTACATTCTTTCCCCCTTGTTATTTACTCCTACACCCTTTCCATTTAAATATTTTCTATTTCATAATATCAACTATATATACTAGAACTCATTTACATCTTCCTTTTCTCAGACCAGAGAAAAGATAGAATAGTTACACATCTGTGACCTATTTATTTCCCTTATGAGGATGTCCTGAAGGTACATCCATTTGAGTATAAATGACTCAATCTTATTATTTTTTATGGCAGAGTGATACTCCCTTCTGTAAAAGAACCACCTCTTCTTTATCCAGTCTCCTGTTGATGGACATTTTGGTTGTTTCCAAGATTTAGCAATCACAAACTGAGGTGCTATAAACATAGGGGCGCATATGTTGCTGTGATATGAATCTTTTAATTCTTTTGTATATATATCTAGCAGAGCGATGGCGAGGTCAAATGGGACCTCCAATCCTAACTTTTTGAGGAATCTCCACACTGATTTTCACAGAGGTTGTATGAATCTACATTCCAACCAACAGTGCAGAAGGGTTTCTTTTTCTCCTCAGTCTCGCCAACATTTGTTGCTGGCTAATTCTGAGATAGCAGCCACTCTTTGTGGAGTGAGATGAAATCTCAGTATTGTTTTCATCTGCATCTCTCGAATGACCAGTGATGTTGAGCATTTCTTCATATACTTCTTAGCTGCTCTTACTTCTTCCTCTGAAAAATATCTGTTCATTTCACATGCCCATTTTTGAACTGGATATTTAAATTTGGGTGGGCTGATTTTTTAAAGCTCTTTATATATTCTAAATAGTAGCCCTTTGTCTGAGGAACAGTTAGTAAATATTCTTTCCCATATTGTTAGTTGCCTTTTTGCTCTGTTGGTGGTTTTTAAAAGAATGAGATCCCATTTGTTGATTTCTTCTGCCAATTCTTGTGCTATAGAGGTTTTGTTCAAGAAGTCTTTCCCTAGGCCAATGTCTTCAAGAGTTTTACCTAACCTATTTTGCAGCAGGTTTACAGTATTTGTTTTAATATTTAGGTCTCTTATCCACTTTGATTTTAGCTTGGTACACGGTGAAAGAGATAAGTCTAAACTTTAGTCTTTGGCAGGTTAAAGCCCAGTTTTTCTAGCAGCATTTGTTAAAGAGGCTGTCTTTCCTCCATTGAGGATTTTTGGCTCCTTTGTCCAAGGTGAGGTGGCTCAGTGTATCTGGAGTAGTTTCTGGATCTTCTAATCTACTCCATTGATCCTAAGGTCTGTTACTTTGTCAGTACCATGCAGTTTTTATCATGGTGGCTTTATAGTCTAGTTTCAGGTTTGGGATTGTAATACCCCCCCCCCCCACCAGCTCCCTGTTGCTGAGAACTGCTTTTGCTGTTCTAGGTCTTTGTGGTTCCAGATGAAAGTTTGGACTTTTTCCTCTAGCTCTGTGAAATATGGGATTTATATTGGGATTGCATTGAATCTATATAGTAGTTATGGGAGTATAGCCATTTTGACAATATTGGTTCATTCTATCCAGGAGCAAGGTTTGTTTTTCCATTTTTTGATATCTTCTTGTATCTCCTTTTTCAGAGTACTGTTGTTTTCTGCATAGAGGTCTTTCACCTCCTTTGTTAGATTCATTCCTAGATATTTCATTTTTGTGGGGTGCTATTGTGAAAGGGATTGACTTCCCAATTTCTATCTCAGTGGATCTACTGTTTGTGTATACAAAGACTATTGATTTTTGAACATAGACCTTGTATCCAAATACATGACTAAACTTGGCGATTAGGTCCAGCAGTTTTTTAATTAAGTTTTTAGGATCCTCTAGATAGAGTATCATATCATCAGCAAGTGATGACAATTTAACTTCTTTTGTATCTTTATTCCTTTTATTTCTTTCTTTTGCCTAATTGCTGTGGCTAATATTTCCAGAACTGTATTGAACAGAAGTGGTGAGAGAGGACATCCTTGTCTTGTTCCTTATCTTAGAGTGAAGTGTTTCAAGCCCTGAAGGAAAACCACTTCCAACCCAGACTGATATATGCTGCAAAACTATCCTTCAAAATTGACGGGGAAAGAAGATACTTCCATGACAAAGAACACCTGAAAAACTTCACAAATATAAAACCTGTGTTCCAAAACATTCTAAAGAATATCTTGGACAAAAATAAGGAATGTTACAAATCCATGAGACCTAATTGAGTCAACCCATCAGGCCAAACAAGAAACTGATGGGAAATAGACAAAAGAAGAATAACAGAGCCAAGAACAGGAAAACATGACAGCACTAAATTTGCCTGTATCAGTCATAACCATTAATGTCAATGGACTCAGTGCTCCAATTAAGAGATACAGACTGGCAGAATGGATCAAGAAACAAGATGCTACTATCTGTTGCATATAAGAAATGCACCTAATTCAGAAACATGCAACAGGAAACAGCAACAGGAAACAGCAAAAAAATAGGAATGGCTATCTTATTTGCAGACAGAGTAGACTTCAAACTAAAACTGATAAAAAGAGATAAAGAAGGGCATTATCTTTTAGTACAGGGAAAAATCCAAGAGAAAGAACTAATATTCTTAAATATTTATGCACTGAATTCTAATGTAACCAACTATATAAAACAAACATTAATGGACATGAAAAACTAGATAAACAGCAATACAATAATAATAGGGGACTACACTGGGTGTTTCTAAAAATTTTTGTAGAATGAAAATCTTAGAAATGGTAAGTCTTTGAACTCAAGAACAGTATATTTTCTTTAGTTATTTTATCGATGTTTTGCAATATTCAGAATGCAAATCTCTTTATTACTAAACATTTTATTATTTTAACACTTATAAGTGGCAGTTTTTAAAATTTTCTTTTGCATTGCTAATATTATCGTATAATTTGTAAATGATTTTATATTTTTCAACTTTGTGAATTCATTTACTGTTTAACAGCATTTTTGTTATAACTTTTAGGTTTTTTAAAATGTAAGTTAATCTCATCTGAGAATGGTGACATTTTTTTCTAAATTTTGATACTTGTTATTTATTTTTCTTGCCTAACTGACCAGAATGGGAATGCTAGTGTTGTGCTGAATGGAAGTGAGGGGAGCAGGAATCCTTGTCTGTTTCTGATTATGAAGGAAGATTTGAGTCTTTCTCCATCAGTTATGCTGATTTCTGTGGCCTTTTCGTATATAATCCTTATTATTTTGGAGTGGTTTCCTTCTGTTCCTAGTTTGTTGAGTGTTTATTTTATTATAAATGGGTGTTAAAGTTTTTTGCACTCATTTGAATTATAATGTACTTTTTAGTCTTTATTTGGTTGATGTGAAATTGTATGTTGATTTTTGTGTGTGAACTATTTTTGTAATTTGAGAATAAATTATACTTTGTCACAGTATACAATCTTTTTAATGTGCTGTTCCATTTAGTTTTCTAGTAGTTCGTTGAGGAATTTTGTGCTCTGTTTATCAGAGATAATGCTTTAGAGTTTTCTCTTTTTGTTTTTCTAATACATCCATCTGCCTTTTGTATAAGCGTACAGCTGGTCTCATAAAATGGGCTTGAGAACTGTTTTCATCTGTTTTGTATTGTTGTAATAGAATAACCCTCATGGCTGTGGAGGCTGAATGTCTCAGATTACAAAGCTCCTAGAAAATTCAGCTTTTTCTACCTGAGATCTTATGGTCTAGTAAGGGTCCTGCGGTTACATTAAGACATGGCAGAAGGGATCATATGATAAGAGAAGAAGCAAGAGGTCATATGGTGAGGGGGCTGGTAAGGATCACTATTGTTCTTCTATAACCACCCACTCATAAAAACTAATCCTCTGTGATACCCAACCTACTGGAAGACTGTCCTAGTTACTTTTCTCGTTGTTGAGACAAAATACTCAACATGTAAAATTAAAGGAAGACAGGTATAATGTAGCTCACAATTTGTAGAGATTTTAGTTTATGCAGGATGGTATGGCAGAGGTGAATCACAGAGGGGAAACAGCTCATGGTATGAAGAAGGCAGAAAAGCAGCAAAAAAGTGAAGAAGTAGCAAACAAGAATAGTATTCCTTTTTTTTTTTTTTTTTTTTTTTTTTTGTTCCTTATTCTATCCAGGATACTCACCCTTAGGACATGTAGCACTCACACCCAGGGCTAAGCGCCATTAATCCTAGCATTGAGGTATTAATAAATCCCAGGATCCCACTCTAAATGCCATCAGCACATACTCTCGATCCAACCGTCTCTGAAAAGCCTTGTCTATGACCACATGCGGGATGTGGGGGAGGTATCTAGATACAAGCCATATTAGGACCAACATCCATTCCTTCACACATATGGTCCTAGCTCAGTAACCTCCACCAGGCCCTTTCTCATAAAGATTTTACCATCTTCCAACATCTCCCTTTTGGAAATCAGACTTCTATAAATAATAAGTGATAAAACATCTAATCCACAGCAGGAAATTTCTTCTTTTTCAATTTTTGTAAGAGTTTAAGGATTCAATTAATTCTGAATTTAATTAATTCAATTAATCTTACTGTTGTTGGCTGTATTTATAGTAAAGCCATTTGATGCTGACTTTGTTTGTGTATTATTACTGTTCCAGTTGCTCTTACTACTAGCTCTAAGTCTGTTCATACTTTTATTTCTTTATGGATCAGTAATGGCAGATTCTGTGTTTCTAGGAATTTATGCATTCTTTTAGCTTACCCAATTTGTTGATGTACAATTGTTTATAGTATTTTTGTAGTCTTTTTTTGTGGCACCAGCTATGATGTTCTTTCTTTCATTTTCTGTCTTATCTCCCTTTTTAAAAAATCTGTCTGAGGATTTTTAAATTCTGTTGATCTTTTTTTTTTTTTTGACAAGGTCTCTGTAGTTCAGCTGAGCTGAGCTACAGCCTTGAACTGAGCTCTGAGCTCAGCCTTGAACTCACAGCAATCCTCCTGCCTCTGCCGCCTGAGTGCTGGGATTACAGGCATGAGCCACCACGCCCGCCCAGCACTGTGGTGTGTGGTACTGACTGCTGCTGGGCGTGAGTCTCCATGCCCAGCATTGTTGTATGTGGTTACTGGGGATCAAATTTGGGACCTTGTGCTTGCAAGGCAGGTGCTGGAACCACTAAGCTAAATCCCTGGCCCTCTGTTGATTTTTTAAAAAAATATCTTCTCTTTAATTTAAGAGAACATGTGAACTTTTGGAGTTTTTCTCTTTTCTGTAAATCAGCATGTGCACACAGGGTGCAAACAGTGTGTTGCTGTTTCCTCCTTATAATATTTCATTTCAAATTTTTATTGTCACATAGTTTGTGCTTAATAAGTATTATTAGTGTTATTTTTAACTTTTAAAGTAAAAAATTCTTCTCCTCTGAATCATAAATCCCTTTCTAATCCCTTTTGAAAAGAATCGCAAACTCTATGCATTGTATTTATTATCAACATTGACTTCAGAAATCTGAATCTTATTCATCTCTCATCATTCTTGTATAATATTTTTCTTCATTTTATGGGCTTTCTTTGGACATATTTTACTTCATCTGGATAGATTATTTGCATCATCTTTTCATTTTTCATTTGCTTGTAGCCTCCGTGGGTTGATTTCTTGCTAGTAATTCTTTTCCCTAAGTTGTAAGTCTTTCTAACCATACTTTCCATTAAGTGAAATAATGCCATAGTCACTGGGTTTACTATTAACTATTGCATTGGAAAATAATTATCTTGTAAATTTAAAGAACTTGTACAAAGTAGAAGTGTATCCATTATCTGTGAATCTGCTTCTAATAGATGGGTTTTCAATTTTTAGGATAGAGGGAATGTCACTTTTTTTCCCCTGGATTTTGTTTCATGTATCTTGGTTGGGAAGGCTTTTGTTTGATTTAATATAATATAATCAATATAGCTTAATTAAATATAGCTGAGTTTTGACTTTGGCCTGATGAAGCTTTCTAAAAATAATTATAGGCATGAATAATGTATATTAAAATTTTTTCTATTAAATGACAACCCCAAAGAATAAAGTTTGGCTTTGTGAACAATGGAAAAAAATTTTTTGATTCTCCTGGTGGAAAATTATTTACAGTGCACTCTAATGGCATTTTTTTTAACCTCTGTCGCATTAATCATAGAGAGTAAATTGTTTTCCTTTGGAGGGGGAAAATAGGATCTGGTGGCAAAGAAAGAAGAGGACATTATTGCAGTACTTGAAAGTCATGTAAACAAATTATTAAACTGTTGGAAGAGTCAGCATCTTCTATCTTGGACCTTATGATCTAGTTGAAAGCTACTCAAGAGGTCATATTGCTGACATTTGATGTAGAATGGTAGCAGTCAGCTTTTGCTGTGTCAACAAACAACCTCCAAATTCACAGACTTCTAATAATGCATACCCAATTTTTGTTCATGACATGACAGCTACACATCAGCTGTAGCTCTGTTGGTCTCAGTGTTTTTTCATAGTTCTTTTACTTACTAAGGCTTGGCGGTGAATACCTACTAACCAAGGCATACGCTTCGAATGGTGAAGAGGGTTGACAGGGAAATAAGAAAGCCACAGACACACATTAGATAGTCCTGTTCCATTGGCCAAAGCAGGTCGCAAGGCCAACCTCAAATCAGTGGGGCCAGTATAGAAAGTCAGCCTCAAGAAAAGCACAACAAGCACTGGACAGTTAGAAATAATCCTGACCATGATTCAGTTCGGCCCAACTGTCTTAGAAGGACCTTGGACCTTCTCTGTGCAATATATAAATTGAGAATAGAAATAAATCATTTCTAAATCAGGGGTTTTTTGAAACACAAGAGTCATTAGCTCCTTTATTCAAAATGCTACCATATTTTGAAGGCAGGGAGTAAAATGACTAAAGTGGGCTCTGGAACCCAGCGTCCTACCTGCTTCTCTCTGACTCCCCACTTCCTGCTATGTTTTCTCAAAAAAACCTCTGCATTTTTTTTCTGCAAAAAATGATTTGACAATCACCAGTATAGCATTTTTCATTACAGGCTCTCCCGATGTTGAATGATGTGAGATTATAAAATAGGTACAGTGTACGGGGAGGGTGGAACAAAGTTAAACAGAACTTCAGGAATTCTCAGAAGCTTCATGGAGTCTGTGTTCCTTGTGAACCTCCGAAAGGGGAATATAAATCTCAGAATTTCTTAAACTTTTTAGGAGAAACTTAATGTTTTATAATGCATCTTAGCAAGGGCTACAATAGACAACTGCCATTTATTTGAAGATATATATATTGGGGCAAAGACTCAAGGGGACAATTGGCTCATCTTAGGAAGGTCTCCTGATTCTCTGTACAGGACACAATGGTCAAGTTGCTGAATTTGTTCCTATGACCTACACATACTTTGACAGTAATGTCATGGTTCATAGGAATACTTTAACCTTTGAGAACAATAGGGCTGGTCAGTGCCTGTGTTTGGCTCTAGTAAGGAAGAAATTGAGTGACTAAGTAACTGGTTTCACAAAGTGAATGAAGGATTGTATCCTCTGTTGTATAATCATTGAGCTGAACCACATTCACGGATATTCAGGCTACCCCTCCCCTGATTAATTTAAGGCACCATTCATACTGAAAATAATGGTTGTAAAAGCTATCGTTCTTTGTAATATGCAAAGTAGAGTGCTCGGTTCATTTTCTTTTGTTCACGAGTAAATGACTAATATGGGAGTGTAGAGTTTGGGTCATAGGTTAGTGTTTTGCAAGGTTCTAGAAAAGTGATGATATATACAGTTATGAGATAAATTTGAGCCTCATTTTTATCCATAGCTTCATAGCTATTTTACATTTACAGAGGACACAGCAACTATCTAAAACATTTTTCATCAATTTTATACAAGGAAACCCATGATATTCATTGGAGGTGGCAGACAGAAGAGCTTTCCTTTATATAATTATGAAAATCCAAAATTCACGTGGATTAAAATCTTAAAAAATGTGTCAGTGGAACAATATACAAAACATTAAGGAAAGAATGTTTCATGCTCCAAAATATCTGTAAAATTTTAAAGATAGAGAAAAGTATAGCTAAAGAATGAGGCTGTTCAATTCTATTTTGATTGTCCCATAAAAGCTGAATAAGCACCACTTCACATTTTCCTACAGTGTTCTTAAGAAGTGCCCTATTACTTTTATTTTTATTGATAGCTGGAAAGAGGCCAGTACGGTGTTTATAATTTTTTTAGTACTTGCCTTAGACATCAGTGATTGAAATGTCAAAAGACAAATATAAGACCAACCTAAGGTGCAAATAAAGACCAAGTATGAGATAAAGTTATGAGAGAATATACGTTATAGGATGACACAGTTTTGTTTTCTTCCTTTGTGTTGCTCTTTTTAACCTTGCCTATCACGATTAAACAGACAAAAACTAACCTTTTTCCCCTTCCATTTATAGAAGAAACTTTAGTAGCAGAAAGTAACTGTTTTATGGTTGCCATATACATGCTGAGAGTGATTTTTAAAGGATACGGTTAGGGTTAAAAAGTTTTAGGTAAATACGATGATCTCTGATCTTATTAATTTCTATCTACTTCTTGTGTATTTTTTCCCATTTAAATAAATTAAATAATTATATACTTAGAGATGTCTGATCAACTAATTTTCAACTTTGTACAAGCTTCTCTAAATTCTTTTAATGAATTTGTTCTAATATTCCCCATAAATGATACTTATATTTTTGGAACTTAATTTTTCCTCTTCAAACTAAAAAAAAAAAAAAAAACACCAAAAAACAAAAGAAAACAACAACACAAATCCCAACCAAACATTTGTAATTGATATTTAATATACAGATTGAAAAGTTTGTAAAAATCATAAATACATAACAAGTAAATTTACAGAAATTGAGCACATCACATATGTAGCACATCAGAGGATACCTTCAAATTCCTTTCTAGATGCTCACATACATTTTTATGTAAAAGCAAAATCTGGAACTTTCACTTCAAAGTTTACAATATTCCCTCACCTTTGAGATTTGACAGCATTGAAAAAGGATGGTTTATTATACAAAGATTGAACTCAGTTGCTTCTTCTGTACATAGTTGTAAGGATTTTGATATTTTCCCTGGAACTATGGATATCCCCTAGGGCTCAAAACTTTTTAAAAAATTGCATACCAAGGCTTGAACATAGGTGCCTCTGTTTGCCCAGATTTTAGTGATTATGTTAAGACCATAAAGAGTAATTGAGATTAAATATTCCATTTTTAGAAGTGTACATATATCTATGTATTAGAAGTATATATGTATAGAAAGTTATACATGTAGAGCCTAAGACTTCTCTTTTTTCTAGGTATCTCATATTTCTGGGAAATATTAACCAATATTTAATATGAGAAAAAAGTTTTTAAGAATCCAGGACTATGTCATATTTCATAATGAGACCAATTTTTTAAAAAGTCATCTTTAATTGTTTACTATTAATTAATGTACATATTAGTCATATATTAATGTATCTGTATAATTATTTCATGTATTATATGAACACATATATAAATATGTAATAATAAAATTTAAATTTATATTTAAAATATTAGGCAAGAATTAATAACATTTTCTTGAATATCTTAATCTAATATTCTGAGAGGTCATTTTTTATTTTCAAATGTGAAGTTCTCTCATCTTATTTTCTCTGTTAGAGGAAATGTTTTTTCTTTGAAATGTTACAATAATGTCTAAAAAATGTGGATTTGTTATTTAATATCAAACTTCCTCAGTAGATCCAAGCTCGTAGGTTCGAGAACTGACTGTTATGAACAAGAGTATACCTGCAGTGCTAATCCTCTCAGAGTTCAGTATTATTTTTGGCATAAATAGATGCTTGGACAAAGATGATTATCCTATTTTAAAAAAAGAACCTTGCAATTATTGGGTGTGGGCAAAATCCTTACAGTTTTCTGAGAGTGTGGGCTGGGTTCTGCTCTTGTCCCCTTCCCTTTCTCACCTCAGTGTCCTCCACATGTCTTCTCTCTGTATGACAAGTGCCACCTGCACTTTATTCAGAGTTCAACCACCACCCCAGGTCCCCCACTACTTCCTGGGTCTGAGCGTTAGGCTCCCCCTTCTTCTTCCCTTGGGCTCTGGCCTTGGGCCCTCTAAAGACGCAGGCCTCAGTCTCTGCTCTACCTTTTTCCATTACGTGGAGGTGAAGGATTGCAGATGTGCTGACTGTGCAGGCAGCACCTTCTCCGCTCAGCTTCTCCATGTTCCTCACAATAACAATGCCACCATTGTCTCTGGAAGCCAGGATACAAGAAAGTTGCAAAGTTGATTCCATCATAATAAAGTTTGAAAATCCGAATTCTCCTCGGATTACAGATTTGTGCTACTTTTCAAAGCTCTGGATACAGAGGCTAGAACCTACCCTCATTAGGTGCCACGGTGCTGTTTTCTGCTAAGAAAGCTTCTTCTTCTTCTTCTTCTTCTTCTTCTTTTAATTTATGACAGAGTAATACTCCATTTTATTTTGTTTATTTTTTTGAATTGAAATCTTTATTGTTACATTACATATACACATTATAATTGCACTCCACAATGGGTATTTGTACTAGTATAAGACACAACTTAATTCTCATTTTTTTCCCATAGCCCTACCCACCCTACCACCCCCATATACATAAAATTTATTTCCTTTCTTTTTTGTTATAATCTCATTATTTTTCCCCTTCACCCTATTACACGTTGAGTATTTTCTAGAATTGTATGTTATATATTGTGAAATAGAAAATACTCACAGAAAGCTTCTTTAATGATAGTTGTCAGCCTTTCAACCTTAAAAGTGACCTCTTCTTTCACTAGATTTCTCATGAATGCTCAGCTTGTTTTATGAGATGGTCAGTGGCTTGGAATCAGGTTCCTGTATGTGTGAAGGAGGGGTCCAGGCTTAGCTTAGTCAGGTACGCAGCATGTATGTCCGGTAGCACACTATGAGACACTGCGAGGTGTGAGAACACCCGCCTCGGTGCATAGAAATCAGGCTTATGTGCTGAGCGAAACTTATCCTGTCCCTGCTCAATGTTGTTACTCTGCGGCCCTTGGCCAAAATGAACAGTACCAAGCAAACAGGCCCTGCCCAGAGGCAGATCAAAAGACCAATAGAATAATACAATGTTAATACACCAATCAGTAGTGGCCAATTCCTCTATCCCCACCCCCTATACCATCTCTGTAAAAAAAAGGTTGTCAATAATATAGCATAAATATTCCTTGAAACTTTCTCCAGAGTCTATGTGGTGACTCTGCGACCTTACTCTCTCAGCTGCAAGCTGAAACTTCAACAACTTTGACACAACAACAAATGTGAGCTGCTTAACTGTGGTTGTAGTACTTCTCTGGCCGTCGTATCAGTCATTATTCACATACTGGTCTCTCTATCCCTTAAACAGTTCCAGCTCCAGATTATGTCCCTTATATCTCTTCCTTTTGGGTAGCATGGCACTAATGGGACATAACACTCATGATATTCTTATACTGTATTCTTCACCTATACAACGAACTCATGATATACTGTGATAGTAGGAAAACACTCCAACCTCATTTATATTAAAAGACTTAATTTCAGTTTAAGAGATTATGATTTTCATTGGTAAGTGCATTTCAACATGGGTGAAATCATTGTACTATCAAAATAGAAATCTAGTGGTGGAAATATAGACCTCTGCTTGTAAGTGGAGGTGTTTTGCTGGGCCCATAGCCTTCTTGGTATTGCTCTCACACCTCCACAGCCCAGGCTAAGGGGCTCTGGGATGATGGCATTTTATCTATTTTATTTTTTCTAGAGTTGGAGATACTGAAAAGGCATGTTTCCTAATCCTTTTAAGGAGGAGTTGTGTTAGTTTATGATTATCTACTTGTGTATAAAAGCAAATCCTCCAGAGGAAGATGACAATAAAGATTAAGTAAGCAAGTGTGAGCTAGCAGAAGGAACAAGTAAGGGAAAGTCCGGTTTTACAGACTCAGCCAGGATATTTGTCATTACCAACTATTTATAGGGTAGTTATTTGAAGGAAACAGTATATGTAAGTTAATTCATCTATTAAAGAGCTTATTACAAATTTGAGGAATTGCTTTAATAAAGCATTTTGTTACACCTGTCTTATCTTTCTTACAGTGATCCTGGGATGTGCACCCCTGTCATTTGATGCCTGGCCCAGGTTTCTCGGTCAGCTGAGTAGCAGCTGTGGTGAAACTACACCTCCTATGTTATGCTGCTCAGAGCAGAGTCAGAGAGGCCAGAGGGGGCTGATGAAGTAATGAGCTTAGGAGAAAAATAAATGACAAGCAACAGAGTAAAAGCAAAACTTCTGTTTGGAAGAGAATTTCATAACATTATCAACATACTATTCAGAGAGTATCACAGGACACAGGGTAGACATTATTGCTAACTTTTATCATGTCAAGGTTGTTGAAGAAACAGGTTTTGGCTCAAGGCTGAGAGAATGAGGTTGCAAAGTCACCACACAGACTCCAGAGAAGGTTTCAAGGAGCACTTCTGCTTTATTACTGTTAACACTTGTTTTTTTATAGTATGGTGGGTGATATGGGGGTGAGAAAAGGCATGCCACAGAGTTGGCCATTACTGATTGGTGTGTTAACATTGTATCATACAACCATTCAGTCACCTTGCATGCATTCACTTTAGATGCTGCAAAAGCCAGATTCTAATTTTTGTAGCTTCTCTTGAAACTGAGGAGGTAATGTTTCCAGTTTATGAAATCTAGAAGAAGAAGCAGAGAATCTAATGTGATAAGGTTAAATAAGGAGATACCTATGATCGCACATCCTCAAACGTGAGAAGAATGTCAGATAATTTTTTTAAAAAAAGATCTGATCTTGGTTAATACAGAGTCACAGAGTGTATCTATGCAGCCATTTACCATCAAATTCCTGGTAATAGGGGTTCTGATGTTATCGCCCAGGAGTTCTGGTACTTGTATCTACCAGGAGTCAAATACTGTTATGAGCCACAAGTACATTAAATATCTTCTTCTCGAGCTAAGTATTATTTATGAATGAAAAAGATAACTGGGAAAGGTTAAAGCATTTGCTCTTTGGTGATCTTTCCAATATAGGATTTGGAATTCAAAAATTAAGTTGTCAGGTTTTGGTACATTAATTTTGATGAATACTTTGATGGAATTCATACAAACTTACACCCTTTTTAAAGTTCAAAAGCTGTAGAATGTCCATCTTTGGATTATTTCCTCCCCATATGGTCCCATGACAAGACTATGCACATTTATAATAGTTATAACTTTCAAAACATAATATAAAGAGTCTCAAGCTGCAGAAAAATGTACAGTAGAGGAATAATGATGTAGATTAGGAATTTAATTTCTCTTATGAGCCAGAAAACAAACAAATAATTGGCAGAAGTTTACTCACAACTGCAAGTACTTTAGAGAAAAAAATAGGTCAGAGTAGTTTCAGAAGTTTGGTAAACAGAGAATTTGTCCTACTTTATTTACAATGTTTGTTGCTAAAGCTCTCAAAACAAGTATACAATATGTGTTGATCCAACCATGGAATCCTGATATAAAATCAAAATGATGAAATACTGATGAACAGTGCCAAAATCCAGAAGATTATGTGGAACTATTTCAGATCTTTTATTTCAATAAATTGGAGACCCTAGAAGAAATGGAGAAATAGACAAATACGAGTTACCAAAATTGAGCCAAGAAGATCTTAAAAACTGAATAGATCAATAACAAGCAATGAAATAGAGGCAGTAAAAAAATCGCTCCTATGAAGAGAAGCTCTGGACCTGATGCATTCACTGGAGAATTCTACTAAAACTTCAGGGAAAATCTAATGCCAATACTCAAACTTTTCCATGCAATTAAAAGGGAAGAAGTGCCAAACCCATTCCAAGAAGCTGGCATTAACCTGAAAACAAAAAAACAGAGAAAGACATAATAGAAAAGAAAACTATAAGTCAGTCTCCTTAAAGAACATAGATGCAAAAATCCTCAAGCAGATCCTGGGGAATGTGATCCAACAGGTCATTATGAAGATCATGCATCATGACCAAGTTGACTCACTCTCAAAGATGATTGGTACCATCTCTGCAAAGTTTGTCTTCCTATTGCCTATCATCTGTATTTTGCTCTTTAAATTATTGATACTTTGTTTCTCATATAAGAAAAACTATATGATATTTAACTCTCTGAGCCTGATTTGTTTTATGTAATATTTAAATCTCAAAAGATACATCCATTTTCTTGCACATGACTCAAATTTATCCTTCTTTATGACTAACAGTGCATGGTGCATATACATATGTATAAGAGTTAGGAGACCCATAAAATGTTTATATAGTAAAAAATTAAGAGAATATTCTATGATTCTCCAGGCCAATCTCAATTTGTTCACAAATATTTTTCCCTTGTGCCACCTTTCATTGTCTTCCTGGATGATAATCTTTTCTAGCATATTCTTGTTTAAGATTTTATTCAATGCTATATTCAAAAAGTGAATGCTCAGTAGGTTCCCAAATAGTGCACACTTAGCCTCTTAATGTGGGCCTCAATTATTGCAAGACATCTCAACATAGACTGAGAGGGAGGAGAAGGATGAGGAGAGAGAGATGGTAGACAGCCAATCAAAAATGGTACCACACTCTATGGAATGTTCCATGGTGATGAAGAGTTAGCTGAAAAATTAGAAGATGCTTTCTTATCTCTAGTGGAGTTGTAGAAAAAATATCACAATTTTTTTGGATAAATCAAATGACAGAACAATCAAATGAAACATAAATATTAGATGTCAACACCAGTTCATTTGAAACTTAGGAGTCTTATTAAAATGAATAGTTTATGTAGGGGTCTAAGTCAGAGACCAAGACGCTGTGTTTCTAACAAGTAACAAGGTGCTGGTAGATCATGGGTCACAGTGAGGAGGAAGGCTTTAGAGCACCCTTTCTATGCATTGAAAACACATTTTACATGAGGATCTTATATGACAAATGAAAAACTTTCAAAACAATTTCTAACACACTTTGAACTCTAGTGTGTAGATTAAAAAATATGTGCAATGGAGAATCAACCAATTAGTTATGCATGTTCTAGGATTCGAGTAAAAATGGCAAGAATATAACACAAATCTGGAGTAATAGGGAATGTGGCTTTGCATTTATGTCAAGTGAAATATCACCACATGTCTTTCATCAATAAATAATTTCACTTCTTGAGAGAACCGTTTGAATAAGTTATTATCTCATATTGCCTCAGTAAGGTTCCTAATAGCTATGGGTCAGGTGAACCTATGCATTGTGGTCACAACAGTGGCCTAATATTTATGCAAGTGTTTGTCCTCTAGTGGTTTTTTGCTGTCATGGCTGTTTGTTGTGCCAGATGTTGAACTCATGGCCTAATACATGCTAGGCCAGCAGTCTACTACTGACTTAGGTCCTCAGCTCTGTCCTCTGTATGCAGCTGTTGTATTCTTTCTAAGTTTGCAATATGGATACTTCTGAGTCCTATATTCCTTTTGAATTTGATTTATTAATATTCAATGATAATATGTATTAGCATATATTTACATATGTTGAACACATATAATAACATAGTATTCAATACTTTAAAATTATTTCCATATAGTCTCATTGCTTTTTTCACAATGATCTTGTGTGTTAAGGTATTTTTTTCATTTTACTAACAGGGAAACTAGTTTAGAGATGTCAGAAAACTCATCTAGAGTCAGCTAGGTAAAAAGTGGCAAATTAGAACAGAACTAAGTCTTTGCTTAGCACAGAACTAAGTCACTTGCTTCTACCAAGTTTTATTTATTTTTATTAGAAGATTATTTATGGAGTATGGAGTATTATTTTCAAGCCAAGAGTGTAATTTTAAGTGTAATTTTAACAGAACACAGAAATAGAACTAAGAGACATTTTTGTCTGAAAACTGTAGAAGTCCAATCTGAAGTCTAGTTGTATGAGTAAAAAGCATATGTTATCTCTTATTAAAAAACAAGTTTTGACATGCAGCAGATGACAGATTACAGGAAGCTTGTAAGTGTACAGACAGGAAATAAATGACTATGTCAATAGAACAGCAGTAATCCAGGATTTCCTTTAAAGTTCACCCTCTCCTAAGAATGAAAAAAAAGTAAATTTGTTAAAAATAAATATGTTTAATTTGTTAATTATTTAAAAGGAGAAGTGTTGGTTAAGGAAAGTAGCTATTGCTGTATGTGGTAGGCTTTACTATTTTGGTTTTTAAAAGGCAAAACTCTGTGTGTGTGTGTGTGTGTGTGTGTGTGTGTGTGTGTGTGTGTGTGTGGCTTCACAGTTTGATATGTAATTATGATATAGTTTACAAATGTCCTGTATTTTTTAGTCAGGTTCTGTTTGGCTTCCTGCTTGGTAAACTATGTAAAAAGACTTTTGTGTTGTTCATTTTCACTTCCTTTTAACCATCTGCTACTTACTAGACTATTTGAAATCATTCTGGCCCATCAGTGGTGTGGGTAAGTGTCCAGATGTCACAGGCAGCATGATTGGATGTACCTGTAAAACCTGGATTTACACGTTGACTTGTGTTAAGATGAGTACTCAATTTGTTCCTAAGTTAATGGGATTTGTCCCTTGACAAAAACACAGAAAGTCTTCTGCACTTGGTATTTGTTTTGGGTAAGAAATGTGAGGAAAGATCTTCCGGACCAGGAATAAAGTGCTTAGCGAAGTGCTGGTCCTGGGGCATTGCCTGTAGGGAATGATGGTGGCACAGGAGAAACACTGTAATTCCCAGTCTGCTACATGTCACATATGTCTAATTTGTATTTCCCAAAATCGAAGAATGAATTTTATGGAATAGTGGAGGTTAAAAGGAAAGAGAAAATCTATTGAGTGAGAGCGTCCAACAGTGAGGGAAGGCAAATGAGTAGGCAACAAGCCCACTACTCAGAGGAAGTCTACAGAACAAAATTGCAAGAAGAGTACAACATAGGGCAAAACTATGATCAAGTCATAAAATTATAAGTATAACTACATAGATGGATCCAGTGGGAAAGCAGGTCCCATAGCATGGAAAGAACAAACATTTCTTAGGAAGACATGGATCAGGAGTTTCTAGACACTATTTGAAGGACTGATGTCTGTCTAGCTTTTATTAGAGCAAGTGATATCAATTATAGTATAAGCTTTAACTTATTGTTAAAGCATAGGCCTGGCCATTTTATCTTCATCTTCAGGACAGATGCACCTCCATCCACAGCTGTAATGTGTTCTTATCTTCTTTACTGACTCCCTCGAGGGCCTGGCCCTGTCTGATGGCCTATTATATTTCTACCTAACTTAGTTGTCTATAATGAGACTTTCTGGGAAGCTAACTGGAAACTCTGCTGCCTGCAGAGCCCTTAACTCATATTGTTATAAGTATAATAAATAAAAACTATGTACTTGCTATGACCAATTTAATAGATTACAATTGTTATTACTAGTTAAAATATGGTATTATTTGCATATTCTACTTCATCTTCATTAATATATCACAAACTGTTTTAAAGCTTTTGTCTATTTATAATTCAAGATTATCATAATAATGCTGAGAGTGGCATCTTCCCAGTGTCAAGATGTGCTCTGTATGGTAAATTGTCTGTATTAGTAGTAGGTTCTATTTTCTGTATGCCGTTTTTAATAAAATTTAAGGCATCCAAAGACAAGTTAAAAATAACAATATATGAAGAAAGTTTACTTAATTGAAATTATTTTAATTTGAAGATAAATAATTAAAGTGGATTAAGTCTCTTATTTCTGCACTGTAGCAATAGTAACATTGGAGAAATTTAATTTTTTTAAATTTAATCTTTATTGGTACATCATGAATACACATCATCATCGCATTCAACATTGAGAGTTTGTACCAGAATATGACACTTGATTCTCATTTTTTCCTTTTCCTCTCGGCCCTGCAACCCCCTACCCACTATATACGCAATCTCTGTTTTCTTTTTTCTTTATTATTACCACATTCATTTCCCCCTCTTGATTTACCCTTACATGCTCTTTCCTTTTAAATTTTATGGGACATAAGCAAAGGATTCCCAGCAATGTGTGAACTGGTCATTTCTTCATTGTGTGAGCAACAAAACCACCCTGGAAACAGGAAGTAAGGTCTTGCTTTGGGGATTAGAATATAAATGTAGGCCACTGGCTTCCTCCAGAATCTAGATTTTTTTTGTTTGTATTTGGTTTTTTCTTCTTTGTTCTGCTTTTTCACCGTCTAGAGTTTGATAAATTTATTTCAAAGTTCTTTCTCAATATAATTAAAAATTTGGCTCATTTATATCTCTGCTGAAGTTATGGTCACTGAGATTTAAATCTTTAACAGGGAAAAGCAGGATTTAAAGATTAATACCGATATTTAAAAATATGTAAGTAATAATATGTGTTGCTTAACCTAAATAATTAATGATCTGGACCATCATAATTGACTTTCTCAGTTGTCTTTGAGAATATGGATTTTAACATTAAGAGTTTTGTATTTAAAAGTTTGTTGCCTTAAGCATTTGCACATACTTCAGGAGTTGTTAGGGGAGGAGAGGGAAAGGGAGGGAAGGAGAGAAGCAAATGGGAGGGCAAGAAAGAGACAGAATGAGTCATTTAAACTAAAGCTGGTGCTGGGCCTGAAGGAGTGACCTTCTCCGTGTCTTCCAGTGTTGCGTTATTCCATGTTTTGGATCTGGCCCTTTTCTTCACTACGACTTGCAAAATTTGTTTGCCTGATTGAGCACATCTAACTAAAAGCCAGACACTAGTATTCATACTCTGACATAAATTTGAGTTCAAGAGTGTCAGTATTAAAATTGTCTACCTACAAAGCTACTACTTATGGCTAGATTTTTTTTATTATTGTACTAAACAGTTCTTATCACAATGATAAAAGTGTGAGCATTGCTAGGAATTTTAGAAAATACGTTTAATTGCAAAGCAAAGCAACCACATAAATCTAAATCACATGGGAAAAAAGTTCTGATTAATAGAACTAAAAATCTTTCTATTGGTGTAGAAACAAAAATGGAACCACATGGGGCCGGGGAGTTAGCTCAGTGGTTCCTGCGCCTGTCTTCCAAGCGCAAGGACCCGGGTTCGATCCCCGGTCACCACATACCATACTGGGTGTGGAGACTCACGCCCAGCAGCAACCAGTACCACATACCACAGTGCCGGGGGTGGTGGCTCATGCCTGTAATCCCAGCACTCGGGAGGCAGAGGCAGGAGGATTGCTGTGATGTGAGTTTGAGGCTGAGCTCAGGGCCAGCGTGAACCACAAAGCGAGACCCTGTCTCAAAAAAATCTAAAAAAAAAAAAAAAAAAAATGGAACCACAGTATATATTTTTTCACTCAATATGCAATGATTTCACAACTTAATTTTTCCATGGCCGCAGAAGAAACCAGTGTAAATGTATCTTATTAACAACTCTTATCTGACTAAATTTAGATTTTTAAATCATTTTTTCCTCTTTCAATTTTATTATAGAAACATTTTTTGTGTATGTAGGTTTGATTATTTTTTCATTTAAAAATTTTATTATAAAAGATATATTAATACCAGAGCCCTTCACAATACTTCCTTTCTCGTCAACACATCCACTGTTCTTACCATTCCCTGAAGAAGAAGTAGTAGTCTTTTAGTTGTGCTCTTGTGGCCACCTCAGTGAATTTATTCAAAACATTAACCTTTTATGGTCACTGGTTTTTAGGAAAAAATCAGAAGTTGCATGTTCCAGATCTAGTGAATAAAGGTGGAGGAGGACACATTGTAATATGTGTAATGTGTGTCCTATATACTTTATCTAATTTTTTTTCTTTAAACTGATTTTTTCAAATGTATATATTTTGAGGCATGCATTCATAGAGGAAAACATATCCTTATAACAGTTCCAGAGTTTAATTATTTTCTTAGTTAAGAATATATTTAGAGATTTTGAATCTTTTGTGAGAAAGCACACTCTGTTTTGACACTTTGATTATAATTTAAATGAGTAGAAAACATTATCTGGTTTCTTCTTTTTTTTTAATCTGGTTTCTTCTTAAACTTAACATGCAAGTAATGGCTCTGAATTTTTCCTGTTTTATGCCTTTTTTCTTGGTTTTGTGTTGTTTATTTTTGTATTTTTGTTTGCTTGTGGTCCAAAAACTAAAAATTTTTGAGGCAGGATATTTTCTTTAGCCAAAATCTGGTACAGAATTGATGATATGTAAAGCAGCAGAGCTTGCAAAGTATCATGACACACTTATGTGAAAAATGTTGCTGGTTTGTTTCATTTATTCATTTTCTTGTAAGAAGTTTATTAAAAGCTTCTCAAGCATATCTGATATTGAAAATAACAAACTCAGCATGTAGAGTAAGTGCACAGACTTGCTCAACCCTCTCACGAAGGTACCAGATAAAATCCAACTTGTAAAACAAGGTAACAGTTAAAATTGTTCCATAGCAAATGCCCTGAGCCAGCTTTCCCTGCCAACTCATAAATATTTCCATCCACATACACTTTCCAAGGAAGTCTTCCAGTTGCAATTAAATTCCAAGCTGTTGCATATTTTGTGGCTTCAGTAATTTTGCCTAAACATAATTAACATTTTAGAGATGGTATCCTTGACTTGTTATAATGGTAATAAATTTTATATAGAAATATACTTTCCAGTCTTATGTATAGCAGTATAGTTGATTGTAGTCAAAATATAAGGATTTCCACACTAACAGAGGAATAAGAGCTCCGCATTCTTCCATAGATAAGTGCTATGGGAGACACTCCAGACATGATGTGAATAGTAAGAAATGGTACCAAAGTCACCCAAAGACTAGACAAGATAGATCATCTCAGTCTTGAGCCAGGGAAAGCTCTAAGAATTATTTTTATTAATTTGATTCTAAAGAAACCTAAAGATGTTGACTTCCTAAGTTTTTGTGGCAAGTAACTCAGTAACTTTATGTTTCAAACCACCATACATCCAGTGAAGGGGTCTTGTCTGTCTTCTTTGTAATTCTACTCAGTTTTTGTTGTTATTTATTTAAAAACTATTCATAGTGTGATAAAAATCCTTTGAGTGCCTACTGTCTTCTAGCATTGGTCATGGATGTTTACTTAATCCTTGATATAAGGGGGTAGTTACTATCTTGAATTGTAACTGAGGAGAATGGAAGAAAGTGGAGAGTCAGAGATGTTGGACAGTGTCACCAATATCACACAGCTTGGAAGCAGCAGAGCTGGGATTCAGTCTCTGGTCTGGAAAAAAAAATAGTATGAATTAAATTCCTGAAAATGGGCTTATTATTTGTATAAACTAAATTACAAAATTAAATGCTAGTAAGTAACATTTTATTTTTTGTTAGCTACAAGAGACCTATAAGTGAAAGATGAAAATAAGTCATAAATATACACCAAAACTGCACTGAAGTTTTTCTTATGTTTTCTATTGGTGCTGATGAAATCTAAATTTGGAAACAAAAGTCAGGACTGTAAAATTACTGGAAGGTTAAAGATTCTTTCTGGTGAAGCCAGCAATCATTCCAAATAAGTATTTCACATTACTTCAATAGTGTTTAAATGACTATACCATTTTGTGAAGTTTACTACCATTTGCTTTCCATTAGAAAACCCTTGTAAATTAAGGGCCTCTTTAAGATGAAAAGTCCATAGACTATAAGAAGCTCATAAATCAGAGAATATCCCTTTGCATTTCACCAAGGAGCTATAGACATAAGTATTAAAGTATAAATTACCCAATAGTTTCACTGTTTCCTGTCCTTCTCCACAGTTGCTACCCAGGAAAGAGAATGTACTCTTATAGCACATCCAAGGCACTTATGTCTCCTGAAGTGTGTCCAGTAATAGGAACCACTTTTCTTGTATTTGAAGCCAAAGCCAAAGCTGGTTATGCCATCATGAATCAAATGTACCTGTCAGCCACATTCAGAGAGCCAGGGAGGCAATGCGTCTTCACGACAAAACTCAGGTGAATCTTACTGTTTTGAAAGTGGTACCTGATACACTGTTTTGTTAAGTGCTGAATTTATCTTTTCATTCTGTGTCTCCAAGAAAATGGCATTATGGCTGAAAGAAAACTCAACTGCCAAAGCCAACTACAGCCAGTGGAAAATTCAACTAGTGATGAGTGTAAGATCAATCACTGAGGAAATGAGGAGCCTTGGTTTGATGCATAGGCATTTAGGAATATTAGTAGCATTCTTGAGCAGCAACATATTCAGCAGTCAGCAAGTTGCTTATTTTCTTAGTATAGTGTGAGGAGAGCAAAGAACTGGATTTGGAGTGCAGAGACCTGTGCTCAAAAAGGAGAATTTGAAATGGAGTGGATTTTTCCTAGGGCCCTTGTTACGTGATAGACACTGAATTAAAGGATTTCTCGTCTAACTTCAATAAACTTTTCAGCTCTGAGCCTCAGAGAGGTTGAGATTTGTTCTAGGTCAGAGCTAGAAAGCAGCAGAAGTAGACCAGAGCTACATGGTCATCTGAACCCAGAGCTTATCTTCTCCAGAACCCTTATTGTTTGTGGATGATTGTAATCACATACAGTTTATAATGAATGAGGAGGACTCAAGATGTCATCAGTATCACCAGCATCAAGATCATCTGGAAATCTCAGGCCTGATCCATATCTATTGAACCAGAATCTGTGGGATTCATCAATGGAACAAGGCCTAGAGGTGCCTTGTTAAACACATTAAAACTGGAAAGAGGAGTCTAGCCTGAAGTGGTGGAGTAAAGGCCAGCAGCATATGGCAGTTGCTCATCAATTTAGTAAAGGGATAAAGAAGAAAAAGGCCTCCAGGAGTCAGGAAAGAGACAACAGGAAAAGTGGAAATCACTGAGACAATGGAGAAACTAAGGACAACACAGATAACAGGATGAATGAAGCAGTCTTGAGTCTTAACTCTGGCTCCCTTGGAGGTGGATTGTTTCAGTAAACACAAGTTAGGCCAGAAGGGTTGGCAGCCCCAGGAGGAAACAGCAAGAATAATCCATGATTATCATCGTCTGCATACTCATTGTGATTTTTTAAACCTTCACGGCAGGTCAGAATTTGAGAAGTCCATTGCAGTGTTGCCATGTTTGAGTGTGATATATCAGGAACCATTTGGGGAATGGGTTGATTGTTTGAACTACTCCAAGAAGCAGAAGTCACAGAATAATTACAACTCATGGTTTCTGGGGTCACCCTACAACAGTGACTGGTTCGGAGACCAGCACAGGCTAGTCACTGGCAGGCTAGCCACAGGCTACCTGAGAAGTTTATCTGGTAGTAAACTGAGCCTAGAAGGACACAGTGGTCCTACCCTCTGAGAGAAGGTGAGAAGCCAGGCTGATTGTGTACGGCTTTTGGAGGGGCAGGAATTTAAAAGACGGGATTAAATATGGTGATTTGCTTCTCCTCCACACCCATGTGCTGCCAACTTCCAGCACAGAGTTCTGTGTTCTGTTTGCTTTCCCCATTTGTCAAATATGATCAAGGATACACTACAGTTTGGATGGTGGCTTTATCCTGGGGAGCATGGATAGAAACATATCTGGAACAAACGCATACCTCGTGAGCCCATAGGCTGTAAAGCTAGGTATTGGTAGCAGTGACTTGGGGTACACAGAGAAGCACAAACGTGAAGAGTAGCTGGTGTGAAAACAGCCCCTCGGGCAGACAGCACAGTAGTTACTGATACCACCCTGTGGGAAAGGTGGGCAGGACTGAGCAGGGTCACCTCAAAACCCTGGGCTTGGAAACAAAATAGGCCTTGGTGATTACTCACTATCCTTCCCTCATATCTGTAGAATTCAGATACTACAGCCCTTGGAGAGAAACTACTCCCCTAAACATTCAGAAGAGTTGCTGTCATCTAATTGTTCTTTGTTTTAAAATTTTTTATTTTTTCCTTTCTTGTTTTTTGTTCATTTTTTCTTTTCTACAGTTGCTGTTTTTGTCACCAATTCAGTTAATTTTCTTTCACTCTTCAACTATATTCTTTAATCTCATTTTCCTGTTCTCATCTTATTTTACTTTGTTACTAAATTTTACTTTATATTCCTTTTATTTCCCCCCCTTTTTTATTACAATTGCTATAAAGGTTTTAAATTTTTAGATACTTAATTGACTATACTATTTTTGCTGAAGTCTTTTCTATTGTAAGTGGAGGTATAGATATTGTATTTAGTAGTGATTATCTATATGTCAGTATTTGGTTTGCCTTTGCATCTATATTATTTTTGTAGATCTCTTTTCTATTGTTAAGGGTGAAAAAAATTGTAGCTTTTATTTCTTCTTATGATATGTCAATATCCAGGTTGTCCTTGACTCTAATATCATTCCTGATTTCTTTGTTATTGTATGTTATGGTATAGTTGGTTTTTTTAAAAAATCATTTTTTACTTGTAAATGTACTGGAGACCAAGTCTCTAGAGTAAAGTTGGTCACTAAGAAGACCCTCAAATGTTACAGAACATGTTGAATAGGGATATAAATACCAAAATATAACCAAACATAAGGACACATCATTTATAGACAGATTCTAACTAAGGAGATGCCTACATGACAAAGATTTTTTTAAAAACCACAACTGATCTTCACTTCAAAAAAACATTAAAAATCTGCGAAAGCAAAGCAACAAGATGCCTTCAAAAACCCTCATTCAATCTCTGAAAGTCCTAATACTGAAACAGAGGAAGGTACAGTGGACCACTGGCTAATGAACCTGATTGGTTCCTGAGGGATGATTATAACTTAAGTTGCTTATGAGTCAATACAAGTTAGATCTGGATATTTATCTGGGTACACACTAGAGACAATAAGAAACAGACAAATCTTCCATTAACCTAATTAACCCAAGTTCTTTGGATGTCAGGGCAGTCAGCACTTGAGGGTTTACCGTATAGGTAAAGAACTTGAAAAAAAAAAAAGGGGGTCAGCATGTTTGAAGAGATCAAAGAAGAAACACATAAACAAATTCGTAAGATGTTTAATAAGTTTAGTGAGAATCATATTAAACAGTTAAAGGTATTTTGTAGTAAAATGGTTCATAAGCTTAAAGAAGAAACAAACAATAAACTAATTGAGTTAAACAGTATGGCACAAAATTTGGATGACCAGTTTGGTACAGAATTAGAAATTATAAAAAGAAAGTCAGGTGAAATACAAGATTCAAAAATTTCCATAGAAACCATGGGTAACAGATTTGACCAGTATGAGGACAGAGTGTCAGAAATTGAAGACAAAATTAATGTAATAGTTCATAAAATCAGTGATCACCTAAAAATGACAAGACCTTATGTAATCTGAAACCAACAGCTGCTAAATGACTCAAAAAGTGAAAGACAGAAGAAAGAAAGGAAAGAATTATAGGAATAAAGGAAAAATTGGAAGACAATTCAAAGGTGTAAAACAGGCCCTTAAGAAGTGGTATTGATACAGGGAGCAAGGCCTGAATCCCAACCAGAAACGCGAGTTCGTGTTCTCTAAAATCAAAGAATGAATTTTAGGAATGATAGAGGTTTGAGTAGGAAAATTTTATTGAGAAAGAAAGCTTCTGCCTAAGAGGGAGAACCTGGAAATGTGGGTAACACACCCACCTCACTTTTCAGAGGTATGTTATAAAACAAAGCCACAAGGTGAGGCGGGCTCAAAGTAGGGGCTTCAAAGTGGATTAGACACCTAGACATTAAAACAGGAACACTAAATCTACTGGAAAACAGATTAAGTAAAACTCTGGAGACACTGGCTCAGGGAAAGTCTTTATGAACAAAACCTCTGTAGCATGAGGACTAGCAGAAGGAACCAAATAAATAGGATCTCATTCTATTAAAAAGCTTCTGCACAGCAAAAGAAACCAGAGGCACAGCTAAAGGACAACCAACAATATGAGAAAAAAAAAATCTTTACTTAGCTGTTCCTCAGACTTCTATCTAGAATATATAAAGAGCTTTAAAAAAATCAGTCCTCCCAAATTTAAAGACCTGTTTTAAAAATGAACATCTGAAGTGAACAGATACTTTTCAGAGTAAGAAATAAAAGCAACCATGAAACATATGAAGAAATGCTCAAGTTCACTGCTCATTGGAGAGATAGAGATGAAAACGACACTAAGATTTTGTCTCACTTCACAAAGAATGGCTGCTATTGCAAAATCAACCAGCAACAAATGTTAGTGAGGCTGCTGGGAGGAAGGAACCCTTTTGTTAGTAGAAATATAGACTCAGACAACCGCTGTGGAGATCAGTATGAAGATTCCTCAAAAACCTAGGATTCCAGGTCCTATTTGACCCCATTATTTCCCTGCTAGGAATATACATGAAAGAATTAAAAGAATCATATCATAGTGACATATGTGCACCCATGTTCATAGCAGCTCAGTTTGTGATAGCTAAATCTTGGAAACAACTCAAATTCCCATTAACTGGAGACTGGATAAAGAAGATGTGGTTTTTCTATAAAATGGAGTATTATTATACCATAAAGAATGACAAGTTTGAGACATTTATATTCAAATGTACATACCTTAAGGACATACTTATAAGTGAATAAACCACAGATGTGTAAATACCATATCTTTTCTCTGGTATGAAAATCTGTAGATGTAAATGAATTCTGGCATGCATGATAGATATTGTGAAATAGGAAATATTCAGAAGAAAAAATATAGGGGTAAGTAATGAGGGGAAAGAAAATGTGGTAGTAAAAAAAGAAACAAAGCTTATGTATATAGGGGTTGGGGAGATGTAGGGTGGGTAGGAGAATGGGAAAAAATGAGCATTAAGTCATGTCATATACTAGTACAAATTCTCTATATTGAGTGTGATCATGATTTGTATATAAAATGTACCAATAAAGAATTCAATTAAAAATTAGCTTTGAAAGTTGTTGGAGAAGATTTTTCATGACAAAAATGCCTAAAGAAAAATAGGACCACTAAAATATCATTGCAGACAATGCTTAAGAGAATCCTAGACAGGGACAGGGAGGTGACCAGCACCAGAGCCCAAAGAGAAGCATACATCTAGATCAGCGAGTAGTTAAACAATAGAAAAAAAACCTCAAAGAAATCAGCACTAGAAAAATAATCCAATGACAGAATTGAGTAAATTTCTTGTAAGAGTAACTTTCAATGTCTGAGGATTCTGATTTCTGCATATATTTGCCATTTGTTACTAGCTGACTTTTTGATTCTATTCATACCAAATGGTACCTCATTTTTATTTTCCTGATGACTCATGTCACACATTGTTTCCTGTTCTTCTTGGTCATTTATATATCTTCCTTGAGGATATGTTCATTTAGATTCTTTTCCCCTTTAAACACATGTGTTGTCTTTTCTGTTGTTTTCAACTGATGTAAGTGTCTGTACTTGGGACAGTGCCACACTGTCTTGATTACTGGGGCCCTGTGGGTAATTTCTGAAAACAGGAGACGTCATGCTTTCTGCTTTGTTTTTCTATTTCAAGTTCATTTTGGATACTCAGAATCCGTTGCAATTCTTTATGAATTTTAGAATCAATTTGTTGATTTATATGAAACACTCAGCTGGGATTCTGAGAAGGATTAGATTGAATCTGAGGTTCAGTTTTGGGAGTATCAACATCTCAACACTGTTAAATCTTAAAAATCCAGGAATAGTAGATATTTTCCCATTTATTTTGACTGTCTTTAATTTTTTTTTGTCTTTAATTGTTTTCAAAAAATGTATAGTTCTTAGAATAATCTCTTTAAAACATTTTGGTAGTTTATGTTTTTTTAGGAATGTGTTCACTTAAATTATTACCTGATTTTAGGCATGGTATTGTTTTTGTTCTAGTTTAATAATTTATTTTTTCAGTGCTGGGATCAAACACAGGGCCTTATGCCTGCTAGGCAAGCACTCTACAACTGAAAACTCAGCCATCATAATATTTCTTTAAAATTCATTTTATTTCTATAAGGTCAGTATTAATATCTCTTGTTCAGTTGCTAATTCCAGTAATTTGAGAATTGTTTTTTTTTATGTTGTCTTTCTGTCTAAATATGCCAGTTTTTTCATCTTTCAAAAGTACTTGCTTTTCATTTCACTGAAATTCTACTTTTAAAAAATGTGTTCTGTTTCATTAGTTTCTATCCCAATCTTTATTAATTCCTTTCTTCCTCTCACTTTAGACTTGATTTGCTATTTTTTTTCTTTTTAATAACCTGACACTACATTATTAATTTGTAATGTTTATTATTTCTTAATATAGGTATTTGAAACTATAACTTTTCTTCTAAACACTTTCCTGGGTGGATGTTGTGAGTTTTTCTGGACCATGTTTCTTTTCTTTCTTTCTTTCTTTTTTTAATCCCAATGTATTTTTTTTTCTCTGACACATTGCATATTTAGAGTGTGGTATGTCATTTCCACATATTTCTGATTTTTCCATTGTTTTCCTGCTATTGAATTCTGTTTCCATTCTCTTGTAATCAGAGAACATATTTAGTATTGTTTCCACCTTTTGAATTTTATTGAAATTTATTCGAAGACTTACATATGATCTATTCTGGATAATGTTCCATGCACCTTTGAGAATAATATTTATTCTCTTTTATCAAATGTTCCATGATTGTATTTTAGATGCTGTTGACTGAAAGTTTTGTTTGAATCTTCTGTTCACTTTTTAGCTGGCTGTTCTTCCCAGCATTGATAGTGAGGTATTGATGACTTCAGTTATTATTGTAGACTTATAATTTTCTCATTTCATTGTTTTCAGTTTTCTTTGCATACATTGATGCTCTGTGGTAAAGTACTCCTGAGAGGGACAATAATAAAGGGCATATAATTATATAACCATTATATAACATTAATTCCAACTCTGTTCAGTGGCTTTCTAAAATGTAAAAAAAAAAGTATTAATGACACTTTATTTATTAGATTTTAATATGTCATCAATTACATTTCTTAGGGAACAAAGTGATATATAGTAGGAAATGCTCATGTTGGCTTTATAAGAGACATATTTTTAAAAAAGAATCTATATAATATCAATCTTGTCTTTAACCAATAGAATCAATTAGATATTCAATTAGCTAGCAATCATAAATCTGGACAATAGTAGACAGTTTCTTCTGGGCTGTGTTTAGTGTGTGCTGGATGTGCTTATCAAGAAACATGAAGGGTCTGGTCTGTCTCTGAACTTTTTTAGACTCCAAATACACAATGGTGGCAGGTGAATCATAGGCTTGTAGATCTTTGCAGCAAACTGAGGTTAATAAAGCAACTTGGCCTCAGGCAATCAGAAACTTAGCATCAACCTATCTCATTTTGATGAGTTACCTTAAGTCAATTTTCCATCTATGATAACACTTATTTTTTCAGACAAAGATGAATTATTCTTTGAACATCAGGTTCTTTAAAGAATGCAGGTTAAATATTTTTAAATTAATAAAATACATTGAATATTAATTTAATATCTCAATTGTTACACATTTTAGAGTCAAGACTGGTGGGAAAATACTTCGTATAAAATTACACAACTTTTAATTGTAAAAGCTTTAATTTTTTCTTTAATTTCTTCTGTGACCTATTGGTTGTTCAGCACAGTGTTATTCAATTTCCATGTGTTTGCAAAGATCTTGGAGTTTCTCTTTCTAGTCAGCTGCAATTTCAAGGCACTATGGTCTGAAAGAATGCAGAGAATAACTTCAGTTCCTTTGCATTTACTTAAACATGTTCTGTGTACTAGCGTGTGGTCTATTTTGGAGAATGACCCATGTGCAGCTGAGAAAAATGTATATTGAAATATTCTATAGGCATCTATTAAGTCCATTTGTTCAAAGGTTTGGTTCAGTTCAAGTATTTCATTATTGATTTTTTGTTCAGTCGATCTGTCTAGTTATAACAGTGGAGTATTAAAGTCCCCTACTGCTATTGTATTAGTGATTGTCTGGATTTTAATCTTCACTAATAATTGTTTTACATAGTTAGGTGCACTGGAATTTGGTGCATACATATTTATGAATATCATCTCTTTCCCTTAGACTGTTCCCTGTATGAGGATGTAGAGTCCTTCTTTGTCTCTCTTAATCAGGTTTGGTTTGAAATCTATTTTGTCTGCAAGGCAGACAGTGGCACCACTGAGCTAAAATCCCTGCCGCTTTATTTTGTCTGCAATTAGGATAGCCACTCCTGCCTTTTTGCAGTTTTCTGTCGTGTGAAGAATTGTTTCCCATCCTTTTACTTTCATTAATACTTTTTTTCACATTTTAGAAATCCACTGAACAGAGTCTATGACTTTCTCTTTGAATTAAGTGTGTTTCTTGATACAGCATATTGTAGGGTCTTGTTCCTTAATCTATTCTGCCAGCCTGTGTCTTTTAATTAGCTCATTGAGGCCATTAATGTTAGTGGTTATGACTGATATGCCCTGATTTATTCCTGTCGTGGTGTTTTCCTGTTCTTGGTTCTTTTGTTGTTTGCTTTTCCCCTTTCCATTCGGTTTCTTGCCTTGACCAATGAGTTCATTTTGCTGAGTCTCATGTGTTTGCCACTTTCATCATTTCCTTCCAAGATATCCTTCAGAATTTTTTGATGTACCTATTTAAAAAAAATACAAATCATTTACCTGTATAATAAACAGTAAGAAAAATGATTATGTCCTCAAGAAATGGAATGTGCCTGCAAATGTAGTTAACAAGTGAGTGCCTGCTCTTTAAATCAAATCACAAAAAATAACTATAGGATATACCTTTAAATAAGAAATAAATATTGGGGCTGGAGATTTAGCTCAGTGGTTCTGGTACCTGCTTTGCAAGCAAGAGGGCTTTGATCCTAGGTAACCATGTACAACAGTGTTGGGCACAGTGACTCACACCCATCAGCAATCAGAACTACATACCACAGTGCCCAGCATGGTGGCTCATGCCTGTAATCCCAGCGCTTGGGAGGCAGAGGCAGGAGGATTGCTGAGTCTGAGGTTGAGCTCAGCACCAGCCTGCACTACAAAGTAAGACCCTGTCTCAAAAAAAAAAAAAAAAATTGTTGTTACACTTTTCAAAAAAATTATAAAACAAATCAACCGTCAATCTATTGGAAAAGATCAACTCCTCACTTGGCTTAATACCAATTTGGACAATGATTTTTTTTCTGTCTGAAATGTGTTTGGTTTGAGTTGATTGTTTTTGGCATAAACAATGATGAAACTGAAATGATTGCCAGGGATTAAGGGCCAAATTCCTCTAAGATGGTCATCTTTTGACAGAAATTATACAGAATTACTTAGTTTATTCAGGAATAATTAGAGTCAATCATGTGCACAGAAGGTTCCTCCTTCGATATTCATGCCACTTTTTAACCCAGTTCAGAAGGCCAGTGCTCCACTGCAAATGCCAGACAAATCTCTGAAAGCAAATAGTATGGTTAAATTGTGAGTTTGCTCATGTGCTTTAGTATTGCGTGTTGTGCGTGCAGTTGAAATCGGCAATCAAATAAGTATTTTAAGAAGGGAGAGGTGGTTTTTTGCAGTGGCCAAGTGACTGTTATGTTCAAAATAATTAAGTAGTATTTGTCAAGGAAGAGAATTTCATCTCCTATAACGCTCTCCTCGCGTAGGCCCATCTGTTATCAGTTTCTTTGCTGTCTAGAAGGACTTCTCTTATTAGCTTCTCCAAAACTGTATATTACAACATACTTGCTAATAATTCTTACAACAATGTCATGGTGAAATAGGTTTGAGAAATTCTGGTTTTGACACAGTTTGAAAGTTGTTTGCTTTTGGTTTTCAAAAGGCAAGATATTTCAGGACATTTATTTACTTGAGTCCCCAAGAGTGTGGTAGAGAGTACAATATTTTCCAAATCTATTTGGTCCTGAACCATTTCTGAAGAGCAGCATCTACTGAAGCTAGCATTCCAAGAAGACCACTTTGGAAAATTCTTCTGTGATCTACAAATACATATTTAAATGTCTCACAGCAAGACTTCCTCTTTCTTTATGCTTGCATAATACATATTCAAACTTTGCTAGTTTCTCACTTTTACTCTGTCTTTGTCTGGGTTGTTCCTAGAAAACAATATTTTACTAAATTGTGCTTTGGAGACTTTTACCTTAAGGAGAAGATCTCTCTGAGAAGTGGCCTCTAAACTTAGAAGAATTCTAGAAATTCTTTGTGTTTCTATAGTCCATTACCTAAGTACCACTCCGGAATCAATCTTTCAAAGGCAGGGGGCCAGAGAGTATGGACACAAGGGATTTGTAAGCTCCCACACTCAGCATTTTGTATGTGGTAACCAAGGATCAAACTCAGACCCTTATACTTGCCAAGCAGACATCAGAACCACTGAGCTAAATCCCTGGTGCACAAGAGATTTGTGAGTAGGGATTTGGTCTTATGTTCTAGAGTCTACCATAAAGACCGATTCTCCATTGATGCTGGAAGAGTACCATCTTGAATGGTAAGCTATGTGCCCACCTTCAATAATTTATAATCTGAAGTCACCTCTGAACCATTGGAAAGAAATCCCTTGGATAGGCTGACTGTCTTTGATTTCCAATAAATATTATTATCCATCCTAAAGCAAACCACAGGTATCACAGAAGCTGAAAGAACATGTGTTTGAAAACACAGAGATGTGAGATTTTAGTAAATACAAGATAGCCAAGGCTGTTGTAATATAGTATGGTATACTGGGTGCCTAACATAACATATTCATCTTTGCTCAGTTATGGAGAGTAGAAGTCTGAAATCATTGTTAGCGGGATTGATTTCTTCTCTTTTTCTTAGCTGGTAGATGACTGTCTTTCTCTTATTGTTTTTTTTTAGAGGCATAAAGAGATTTATTTAGTAGACCTTTACAAGTATACACTCAAATGAATAGAATCCAAGTCCACAAGAGAGTCTGGAGCTGGGAAAATTTATGTGCTTTCGGTGGAGGAATCTGTAAAATTTGGAATCTATGGAAAGTTAGATTTGGATTGTAGAAAAAAAAAGCAGTGAGTCACCCAAAGATAGAAAAGTAATTAATTGCTCATTTTACAGGTGAAAGGGTAGTCCACAGCACATTTTATAAGAGAAAGCCATGGGTCTATTTTATTATATGTTTTTTTGGGGTAATTATAGATGTTTCACCTAAAAAACATTCTTTGAAACTTTAAATCAAGATTCTTCCTCTTTACCATATCAATTAATCTAATTGATGGATTTACAGTATCTTTAAGGGGATGTGGAGGGTTTTTTTTTTTGTTTTTTTTTTTTTGTTTTTTGCAGTACCAGGGATTGAGCTCTGCCCCTTGTGCTTCCAAGTTAGGTGCAGTACCACTTGAGCTAAACCTCTGGCACTAAGGGATATTGAGTTTGATGGTCCTGGTAGCACAGCAGCATAAACAAGTTTAGGGAGGACAAATAGGAATAACCTTGGTAATTTTTGCTGTGTCCTGAGGTTAGAGTTTCTTAAAAGTACAATTTTGAAATAATGGCTTTCTTGGCTCCTTCCATCTTTATTTCTTCCATCTATCTCAATCCCTACTCCAATACTTTGGTCTTTATATTTTTTAGGTTTGCAGAGGGGTTGAAAGACTATCTGTTATGGCTACTTCAGGCTGTTGGGTGGAGTGCTGACCTTGTCAAATTAAGGATCAAAAATTTGGCTCTGGAGCTGGGGATTTAGCTCAGTGGTTCCAGCGCTTGCCTTACAAGTGCAAGGGCCTGGGTTCAATCCCCAGTAACCAAATACAACAATGTTGGGCATGGAGACTTACACCCACCAGCAATCAGAATCACATATCACAGTGCCAAGTATAGTGTCTCATACCAGTAATCGCAGCACTTGGGAGGCAGAGGCAGGAGGATTGCTGTGAGTTTGAGACTGAGCTCAGGGCCAGCCTGAACCACAAAAGTGAGAACCTATCTCAAAAAAAAAAAAAAAAAAGTCTCTGACTAATCAAAGAAGACTTTGGTTGTTGATCTGTGATGTTTTGATAGTCTAGAAAAGAGGACAAGGCCACTAGCAAGTCATTGATGCTTAAACTCTATTTTATAAAAGGGTTAAACAAACAGGAGTCAAAAATAAAAACTTTGGCTAATTGTGGCTCCTAAAAGTTGTAGAAGTCAAACAAAATTAGGTGACATTCAACACAAGACTTCATCTTTAATATTAACCTCTACTTGTTTAGAAGTGTCAAACCTAGTACACGGGTATATTTTAAGAGCATAAAGACTCTTTTATATTTTATCAAAGAAAACCAATGTTCTCCTATTTTAATTATAACAATGACCAAAGTATAAACTGTTTTTTTTTTGTTTTTTTGTTTGTTTTGGGATGGGGGCTTGTAGGGTGGGTAGGGGAATGGGTAAAAATAAGAACTCGTGTCATATGCTGGTATAAATTCTCAATATTCAGTGTAGTCATGATGTTTATATAAATTGTACCAATAAAGAATTTTAAAAACAGAAGTTTGAATCCATCAAATGTTTATGTTTTAAAATTATTAAGCCAGTGAAGTTTTCAATGTGATCTGTGAAGTCTGTGTCTAGCTTTGACTTTGCAGATCTGTAGGCAAACTCTAGATAATCTAAACATATAAAGTCCAAAGTACATAATAAGAAGTTATTTTATAACACAAAGGTAACAAAGCATAGCAGCTGGAATAGTTAAACAGGTATTTTTGTCCCCAGAAATGCTTACACAAGAAGCATTTGTATACACTGGGAAAGGCTGAAGGGCACATTTTTGGGAGAGCTAGTGATATGGGGAATCAGCCTCTTCCCGCTATAGATTCAGATGTTATACATGTTGCTGGAGGTTGGTATAAGGGATGGTGTAGTGTTTAGGTTCCCCTTTTTGTATTTAGCCTAGCTTTTTTTTGTTTTTATTCTATTATAAATTATTTCAGTTTTTGGTTGTACTGTCTTGCTTAGTGTTTAAATCCGAGTCAGAGTAAGATAACTGTCATGGAAGTTTAGGCCCCTCAGGAACTACTTTTGGATGTGTGAAAAACTTCTTTGCTCTTCTGATGTTTTCCCTCTACCAGTTGTGTCACCTGCCGAAACTAATCACAGCTGTGTTTGCCTGTGTGGCTTCCTTTGGAAGCAGGGAAGACATTTCCCTCCTTAGTGATCTTCCATTTTGTGGAAAGTGCATTGCTTGACTCCTGTCTTCAGGGGTCCAACAGTTTCCTTACTCAGGAGATTGGGTCACTCCCTGTACTTCAAAGACCTTTCTGTGGGTCATTTTAGGTCCTTAGTCCTGGATGTTCCTCAAGGTCAAGGGCAAAAATATTGGTTCTTCTCTTGGACCTTTTATCGTTAGCCTTCAAGCCTTAGTCATATCAGTCTTAAAGTAAGCAAGGTGGATTTTAATTCTATTTTTGTAGTTTATATCTAGCTATTTCCTTAAGCTTCATGAGATCCTAGGCAGAACCTCTGGAAGGTGAATGGGTCATGGAGGCCTTATAGCCGACTCCCTGTTAGTGGGTGGGGTCTGGTCAGAAGAGGTGAGCCACTGTGGAAGTGACCTGGAAGGTTTTATCTCCTTTCCTGGTTGCTTCTGTGACTCTGCTTCTTATCTGCCATGAGGTGAGCAGAGTTTCTTCCCAGACCCTTCCATCATGTCCCTCCCTCCCAAGGAGTCAGCTAACTGTGGACTAAAAACATGAGCCAAAATAAAGCTCTCTTCCTTTCATTCAGAGGTCTCAGGTATTGTGTCTCAGAAATGACAAGTAACTAGGAACTGTTATAGTCCTTCCTATTTATCAGGAGATTTTTGAAATACAAAATATAACCATTAATTATGGTCAGAGTAGTATTAGGAATAAGTGTCATGTTTTATCTATCATTTAGGTGAGGGCCCACCATTTTAACAAACCATTTAGGTTGCCTTGTAGAAACCATTATCCTGTAAAATATTAACCGATAATAATTAAAAACTTTTATTAGAAAATGTAAAATAAAAATAACAAACACAAGCATAGCATTTTGTGCTGAGTTATGATGAAATTATTATATAGGATTATTAATTTCTATTATATCTTTAAAATATATGTTTAATGTTCATTTTAGTGTAATAGGTTACTTCATGTATCATGAAATGATACAATATTTATTTAAATTTTCTGAGCTTGCTACTTTAAAAGTTTCATATACATGTTTACAAATGTACTTAATAGGTGACTAATATCCAGTCTTTAGTTATTAGAGTGACATGGCCTACATAGTGGTTAGGCATATCTAACTATTATAATACATTTAAGAACACATAAACACAAGCTTGAAAATGCCTGTCATCACAGTTTTGTTTCAGGATAGCAGAATAGTAAAGTATTTCATAATGCCTTCTTACTTAGGGAACATAAATATATTTAATATACAAAAAGTCATAATAATTAGCACCACAGGAACATAAAAGTCTTTATATATTAACTTAGTTTTTACACTTAAGGTAAAATTTAGTTTTTTTTAAAAAACAGATTTGCATAGTCTTACAGCATTGACAAGAGTCTGAATATACCATTAGACTTTCTACAACTTTAGGAAACAAGGCTAATGATCATAAGTAGACTTGTTTCCATAGAACTATATCTGATTTATATGATAGCAAAAGCTTATGTAATCAAAACAAAAGATGTAGAACACGTTTTAAAGGCAAGAGTGAATTGTACCAAATTCAAAAGTGGAGATATTAAAAATTTTGATCATTTTATGTATTTAAGATACAGATACAATATATAGTGTATTACATAAAAGAAAAAACTTATTGGCTAGTTTGCATATATTAAACTTATGTAATCTGAACTCTGTAAATGTCTTAACATTCAACAAAGCTCAACTTGCAGAATATTTTGTCCTTAGATATCTACACGTCAGTAGTCCCAGATATGTACAGGGTGTCTGTCTTCTAAGATATTAGTTCTTCATTTCATCAGCTGCAAACTGATTATTGAAAAAATCTTAAAAGCCAATATTTAAATAGACTTTAACTCTTAAAACTTACTTTTGTACACAATCAAAAGCCCAATAGCAGAATACCTAAGAAATTATATTGATAAAAGACAAAACCTTTGTGTTCGAGCCTAGATTTTGTAAGTTTAACAAAGAACATTTTTGCATTTTAAGAGAATCTTATTGCTTTAGACACAAGAAAACTTTTAAATTTTTAAATTATACCCAACTTAATTGCACGCAGTAATTTTTTCTTAAAAGCACTCTTGCTGCAGTAGGGAGCAGTGTGGCGCTGGGGGAAAGGGGAGCAGCCACCAGGCAGAGGAGGCGAAGCGAGTTCGTTCAGGGAGCTGCTTTTCCAGCCACAGAAGGGGTTTGGTCCAGTAGTTCCAAGAGCACCAAGGACCCCAAAAGAACTGATCTATTTTTTGGATATATTAAATTATGTATTAACATTTTAACGCAGCTGGTTTATGAAAAAAGCAGTTAAACCTTTTCTCTTTTATACATTAACTATTCATGAAAACACACTTAATAGACCAAAAAATGTTATTTTATACATTTTAAGAAGCTGGAATATGTGAATTTACTAACAAATGTCTCCAATTTTGTTTGCAAATATTTATAAGTATTAATTCAATTTTTCCTTAATTGTTTTAGGTTATTTATGATTTTAAAAATGTTACACTAGCATAGTTAATATTCTAAGCTCTCTCTATTTTTTTAACAAAAGGAAAAAATTCTAAAATTTTTTGTACTTGAAGTATAGAAAGCAATAAACATTGCACCTTAAATTTTTAACAAAGATAATTATCTCTAATGACTGAAAAACTAAAGGAAAATGTATGCAAGTGATTTTAAACATGTCTTTACTTTTCTCTTTCCGATCAACTGAAGTTAATCATCTTGTGAAGCCAAGTGTACGAAAGATAGTATAGCAAATTATATTTATGTGCACTTATGTATAAATTAATTTAAATAGAACTTTTGAAGGATAACATGAACACAGATATATATATATATATATATATATATATATATATATATATATATATATAGTGGTTAGGGAGATATATATATATATATATAACAAAATGTATATTATATATATACATATATATGTATAAATATACATATTGACACAGAAACATATCTATAGATATATATGTATCTCTATATATATATGTATCTACATATATATGTATATGTATATATATATATGTATCTACATATATATATATGTACTGAGTATTGAATTCAAGGCCTTGCATTTTCCAGGAAGGTGAAGCACCACTGAGGCACATCCCCACCCCTTTTCATCCTTAATTTTTTTATCTCCTATGACCTTAAGTTTGTTAAGCTTTGAATTTCTGTATAACTGGGCTTTTTTTTTTTTTTTTTTTTAGACAGGGTCTCACTTTGTAGTTCAGGCTGGCCCTGAGCTCAGCCTCAAACTCACATCACAGCAAGCATCCTGCCTCTGCCTCCCAAGTGCTGGGATTACAGGCGTGAGCCACCACACCCGGCCCTGTGGTATGTGGTACTGAGTCTCCATGCCCAGTATTGTATGTGGTTACCAGGGAATCGAACCCAGGCCCTTGCGCTTGCAAGACAAGTGCCAGAACCACTGAGCTAACTCCCAGCCCCAGAATAACTGAATTTTGACTTGACTAGGACATTGGTATAATGTTTCATTTATTTACAAACATCCCTATAGTTATTTTTACCATTTCAGTGTAATACCACATTATTATTATTTTTAATGGCTGTGTTTATATTGATCTACCTTACAAAACCTTCAGGTGTAGCCACATTTTAATTAAAATTTTATTGTGAATTAAAATTCAAAGTATGTTTGAAATGTGTTTTGACTCCTGAAAAATATCCACGTTATTCCACATGTGCTCTGTCCTGTCATTCAGCTATGAGATGCGAAAGAGCCAGTGATGGGCTTTGAGGCCCCGAGAATGGTGGCAGGAACCTGGGTCCCTGAATAACAGGAATCTGACACAAGCAAGAAATAAGTCGTGTTATGTCTCTGAGATACAGGCACTATTTGTTACAACAGCCTATTCAGACTTCTAGAACTTCGCAAGGCATAAGGATTCTCTGGCCTCTAATAATCTTTACATGCATTAAATTGTAGAGACTTCTTTTACTATTTATCTCCAAAGAGCTTTCCCTTGTGTTAAGTGCTTTCTATAAGGCCATTAGGATTGTATTTTCAGCTTTGAACCCTATGTCAAAGATAGTATTGAGGAGAAGGTATTGCATACCTTTACATATATACTAAATATCCTATCTAAGCATTTAAATTTATTTATTTCCAAAAATTCACCATCAAGATGGTGAAAGGAGGAGGAAAGTTCTATGGAGGGTCAAGCTACGATTGCCTCTGCCCTTGCTCTGGTTAGAAATCTTAGAGTCCAGCTTCCAGATGAGTTCATTTGGAGTGAATTCGTACTTCATGGAAGTTTCGAGCAGAACTTTATCATCAAGGATTTCAGCTCTTTCAAAATCAGCACCGAAAGGAAAAATAAAATTTAAATTTCTACATACATGCCTATGTAAAACAAGTTGATCAACTTGAAAAACAAAGTCTGCTCTGTTTTCCAATAAGTTTATTTTAGAATGTTTTAAAATTTTTATTTGCTTTACTTGGCTGGGAATTTGACAAGGCTATTTTTGTCAAGGGAGGGGCAGGAGACATCGTTGTGTTTGTTTCCAGCTACTGTTTGCAGATAGATACCAGATACAGTCATCCTGAGAGTAGAGAAGGTAATGAACACCAAATATGAACCCCATAGACAACTATAGTTTTAAAGGAAATGGAATGTTAACGTGGAATGGAATAGATTCATTCAATAATATTATTGAATGTCAGTGGGGAGGCAGGTATTCAGAGGGTTTACTGTGAGCCAAGGGTGTGGACACAAAAACATCACAGCCCCTCCTTCGCGGGGCTCCTAGTCTGTGTGGAAATACAAACACAGGGACAGTAGGCAACACACGCAGTGCCTGAGCCTGCGAGAACTCGGGCGCTTCACCGGCTGGTCCGCTCCCCCAGCCTGACCAGCGCGGCCTCGCACACCGCACACCGGAGAGAAGCTTCCCTGCTTTTATTCCCACTTCCCACCCGTCACTTCTTCAGATATCTTACCCTGGGCACTCCTTCCGGCTTCCAGAGTGTGCTTCTCTTTCAGCTGAAGTTCTGTCCTTAAGATCTGAAAAGCATTTTACTATCCTGATTGTCACAAATGAATAATCCTGAAAACCATGTTTGGTTTTTGTTTTTTTTTAAATAAATAAACCCCTAGTTCAAAACGTATTGAAACACAGTTTATATAAGAATGTATATAATGGCTCACGAAGTGTAGTTGAATAAAATGCAAAGGTGTAATCAAATCAAATTAATGAAAAATTTAACACTAAATACTAAAAGATTATCTTCATAAAAAGTCGCAAAATAATGACAAAATCCAAATCATGTGATAGACAAAGAGTGTATTAGTGTATTATGTATATGAGATTAATTGTTCAATAGTGATCAGGGAAATTCTGGAAAGAGAAAATGAAATCATATGCAGCATTTCCAATAGATAGAACACTGTCTAAACAGAGAACTCTCTTTTATAAATAATTATAATGTGTTTCAGGGTATTATAGAAAACATTTTTTATTGTTGTGAATAAATGTATAAACCTAATTTTGCATGTGCTTTTGCTTGCTTTTATTGAAGGCAAAGGGATTGAGTGTGCTTTTCACTTTGTATTTGTTTAGAACAAACGTAGATAACCTAGAGCCCAGACACTGGAAATCTGTCGTTACCAATTACTAACTAATGTTCCCTTGAGCAAAGTACTTTTTCTCTTAGAGCTTTTACAATCTCCTCCATATAACAGAAAAAGTGACTCACACCACCTACTTCATAGGACTTTTATAGTGATCAAATAATATAGTATGAATAAACATACTCCCTAATGTATAATATTTTTGGTTTTAAAGGCAAATCTACATTGGTTTTTTGTATTACCATTCACACAGCAAAAATATTATTTCTTAGAGGCCTTGTGTTACCACTGAAAAGTAAAATCTGATTTTTAAAAATTTAAGGACTTTTTTATTAGTACTATATAATGCTTCCATTTCTTTTTTTCTTTTTTTTTGAGACAGGGTCTTGCTTTGTAGTTCAGGCTGGCCCTGAACTCAGCCTCAAACTCACATCACAGCAATCCTCCTGCCTCTGCCTCCCGAGTGCTGGGATTACAGGCGTGAGCCACCACGCCTGGCACTGTGGTATGTGGTGCTGATTGCTGATGGGTGTGAGTCTCCACACCCAGTATTGTATGTGGTTACCGGGGATCGAACCCCAGTCCTTGCTTTTGCAAGACAGGTGCCAGAACCACTGAGCTAAGTCCCCAGCCCCAATGCTTACATTTTTTATAGGAAGCTGAAGATTGGAAAATAGTTTGTATAAGTTTATTTAAGAAATATATAATAACTGTGGAAAACAGAGATAAAAACTTAATAACGTATGTAAGATTATTGAGGGGAGAGGGAAAATGAAACCTACATTTCCATGGTGCTGGAATGTAAAAATAGTGGACCTTTTTTGTTTTATATGTGACTTGTGAGGCTCTCTTTGGAGGTAGTAAAAATGTCAGCAAAATTGTTATTCTAGACATTACCAAGCCTATTTCTTTAGTACTTATATTTAGGACCATTAGCTTGTCCTTGTAGGAAGGAGCATTAGCCTGTATTTACTAAAAAAAAAAAAAAAAAAATCAATTTATCACTCTGATTACATCTTGCGGTCCAGCTGGTTCCCTGCCAGCTCTCTGCCCCATAACTGAGGCTGAATTAGACTGATAGGTTTGTGCCCTGAACAGGAGACTTTCAGCTCCTTGTAATGATTCATGTGTTACAGCTGTGGCCTGTGCTCATTCATAACATCTGACTTATAACTGAACACAGGGCTTTCTTTCCTTGAAGTTTATCTTTTGATAAAATTTCAACTTTTCAGTTTTCTGGGTGGAGAATTTGAAAGTTAATAACGTTCAAAGATTTCAAGAAATCATTATTCAGAATGGATTAGATTGTATAAAACTTAACTGTTCACATTTAGAAAATATGTACCTTTCCAGAAATAAGTTTTCTCATGATTTTAAAGAAATTATTATTTCACACACTTTTGGGAGGCTGGGGTTAAGAGTTCCAAATGTATTCTTTTCTACAAAGTTTTGCTTTAAATAGTGCAGAATTGATTTTTATATTTTGTATTATTTCCTCTTTCATTTACCCAATTATCTTCATGTTATGTAAACATGAGAGGGTACAAGTGGTTCACATCAGGAGATAAAAAGACTAAAACTACATCTTCTTTTTAATATCTTTGAAATATTTAACTTTGAAATACTCTTGATTAAAATGTCATGTTACTATATTAATATTATGGTCTGCAAATATTACTATCGACTAAGTTTTTGATTATTTCTCTGTTATAGGCATATCTGAACTCTTATGGTTTAGGTCAGGAGAGTTTCTCAGAGGCCATACGCTCCCAGGCCGGATCTCTGGACGGTGACTGGACCGTGGGGCTGCTGTACTCCTCAGTGCCGCACTCTTCAGTCATCTGTTAGTGGTTTCAACACGTCACTGTTGAAAGGTGGGGCCTGGTCAGAGGAAGGGGCTCCCCAGGCGAGCGTGTGTCTCCCTCCTTTTTCTCTCTGGATCCTTCTTCTCTCTGCTTTCTGGCTGCCATGACAGTACCAATTTTCCCCCACTCAGGCTTCCTCTATGTCATTTCTTCCAGGGCTGGAAGACTACACAAGGACTGAGCCTTCTGAAAACGGGCTCAACACACCTTCTGCCTTGAAATTGTGGGTGTGAGAATTGTGTGACTAAGGGGTCACACAAGGGGGTGACTAAGACAAAATTAGTCTCAAATTTCATGGTGAAATAAGAAAGAAAGAAAAAAAAGAAAGAAGAAAGGATGGAAGAAATTTAGTTAAACATAGAAAAAGAAAATGATGGAAGCATTTTTTAGTTTTAAAGAAACAAAATGTCTGTGTATTTTTCAAGATTACTTTGATAATATTTTAGCATATGGTTTGACTTGAAAGAAATAAAACGTATCTTTTGGTTCTCCTGGTTTTGAATTTGATTCCTGAATATGATCTTCTCTAGTGTAACAGATAAATCAATCTCATTTTATTTTCTATCCTCACTGTTGAGTGAGGAAGGTATGACTGCTTCAGCCTAGAATTTAGCTTTCATACCTGTTCCTCAAAATCACTAACTCTGTAGTGGATCCGTGGGTCAGAGCTCCTAAATTTGTACCCTGCCTTCTTTCTTCTATGGCTTCCAGTGCCACAGTCCCTGAATGTTAGAAACAAAATACAACATTTACAAAGTGTCTCATAGCTGAGGTTCCAGCTGTGACTTGGATTCTTCCAATTTGCTATACTTCTAGCAGACTTGAATTCCAAACTATGTTAGTTGCAATAGAGACCTTAATTCTGCTATTTAGAAAAGTGATTGAATTTGGAGGCCTGGATCAGAGTCTCCAGCCTCCCAATTCAATCACTTTTCTTAGTGGCAGAATCTCTAACTTGATATTCATTCTCGGAGCCAGGAATATACAGAGTATCTTGTCTTCCTTGATCTCTAGATCATCCAACAGTTTTAAAACCTCAGATTAACTCATATATTTTTGGTATCAGGTTTCTATAGTTTGTGATGGAATTCTAATCAATAAGTAACCTATCTCCATTATAAGCTTTTCTTTTTTTTTTTTTGAGACAGGATCTCGCTTTGTAGTTCAGGCTGGCCCTGAGCTCAGCCTCAAACTCACATCACAGCAATCCTCCTGCCTCTGCCTCCCGAGTGCTGGGATTACAGGCGTGAGCCACCACACTCGGCACTGAGGTATGTGGTACTGGTTGCTGCTGGACATGAGTCTCCATGCCCAGTATGGTATGTGGTTGCCAGGGATCTAACCCGGGCCCTTGCACTTGCAAGACAGGTGCTGAACCACTGAGCTAAAACCCCGGCCCATCCATTATAAACTTTTCCAGAGCATTCTGATGACATGTTCTTGGTTTATTTTTTTCATAGTGAGGATTAAACTCAGGACCTGTGCTAGCCAGTCACTGAGCTAAATTTGTGGCAGACTGATGGCCCATTCTTCATGATGAAACTTATAGATGTCCCAAAATGGTTTGATTTGTAACATTATTTAAATAAATATAATATCAAATAAAAAGGGTCTCTGAGCAGAGTTATGGAGACAGAAATATTGAGGGCATAAAGGAAAATATGTTTTTTCTTCTAATTTTCTTTTCTAGGATATAACTTTATCAGTGATGCAATCAAGGTTAATGAATATATGCATTCATATGATCACACTGGTGGAACTGTTAGAAGGAATTAATGATAAAAGGAAATTCAAAAGCAGTACCTTTGGTTATTACTCTATCATTGTTTTTCTCTAATATGGTATATAATTGATGATGCCAAGGCAATAATTCTTTTGTAAAACTTTCTTGGCCCCTCACATGTTAGATTCTCTAACCATTAAAACACACAGAGTCTCTATTTACCATACATAAATAGTTACATTAATAATTTGCTCAAAATGTATGACATTGATTTGTTTAATTTATTTTCTGTTCGTGATCAAGAGGTCAATGAGGATGTTATGAATTGTGTTTTTATTAATATTTGAAATCGTAGTTCTGGAATATTGTAAATTTAAGACAAGTGTCAGTAAACTGAACACATGAGAAGTGGGGGAAAGAGAAGGTGAAGAGAGCAGCTCAGAAAAGTACAGAGGCTGTTGGGTGAGGAGCCTGGAGATCCACTGTTGTGGTTATTTGTTTTGTTTTGACAGCCACCCCCTCCCCAGCAATTCAGTGACTTAAAGCAACAGCGGGTCATTTTTTGAGGTTCTGTAAGTGGCAGGCCAATCTGTTTCTTGTGTTGTTGGTTGGATCTCTGGGACAGAAGGATAATCTACAATGACTTCACTCGTTTAATGGTGCTGGCTTTTGACAGGTAAGAGATAATAGTAGTTACTGAAGTTCTTCAAGATCCTGCTTTGGAAGTTACAGAGCCTCAATTTTATTGCACTTTATTGGTCAGAAGTGTCTCTTGTGGGGTTACTCAAGAGCAAGTCAAAATGATACTATTATAAGTAGAAAAGCTAGTTAGACATATGGTAGGTAGGTAGATTAGGACCAGCCCTCGACAAGCTTGCAGGAATAGACCTGTACCAAAGGTTGGTGCCACCAAAGAAGAAAACTACCCCTTCCAGATAGCAGTGACTGATAAGCTTCTCTGTCCTCTTGGGATGGAGGGTCTAGATCTTGATCCATCCCTTCCCCAGGAACACAGTGATTGCAAATTCTCTGGGGTAGAGGGCCAGGACTTTAACCTACCTGGAAAAGCCTCTTGACTAAAAATTCTTATATGCTTGCTATATGACTTGATTCCTCATTGGACCCCATTTGATCAGTATTGCTTAAGCAGCTGTCCTTGTAATTCCATTGCTTAATTATGGTTTGCCCATTTCTTTTAAATCTTATTGGGAAACTTCACTTTACCCATTGGTTGATTAGAATCTGTCCACCTTTTTAAATCTTAATGGAAGCCCCTACTTTGAGCCAGCCTCACCTCATGGCTTTGTTCCATAATAGCTTTCTGAAAAGTGAGATGAGGGCCAGAGATCTAGCTCAGTGGTACCAGCACCTACCTTGTAAGTGCAAGGACCTGAGTTTGATCCCCAATAACTACATATAGCAATGTTGTGTGTTGTGACTCACGCTCCATCAGCAATCAGTACTACATACCAAATGCCAGGCATAGTGGCTCTCATCTGTATTCCCAGCAGTTGGGAGGCAGAAGCAGGAGGATTGCTGTGAGTTTGAGGTGGAGCTCAGGGCCAGCCTGAACTACAAAGTGAGACCCTGTCTCAAAAAAAACAAAACAAACAAAACAAAGTTTGATGGGTGGGTTACTCACCTTTTTGGGTTCCCCCTTCTGTCCCTCTTAGGCAGAAGCTTGCTTTCTCAATAAAATTTTCCTACTCAAACCTCTGTCATTCCTAAAATTCATTCTTTGATTTTAGAGAGCACAAACTCACATTTCCAGCTGGGAGCCAGGCCTTGCTCCTGGTATCAGTACTTTTTCTTAAGGGCCTGTTAGCAAAGTCCCTTTACAAAAGAGGGCTGCATGGTAGTGTGCTGTGTTGAAAATATTCTCTACCATATTCTTACTTCTGACTCTTCTTAGATGTAACACAGTGTTTGCCGAACCCAGTTTCCCTATATTTATAATGAGTCTACTCTATTTAATAAGTTACTATACTTGATAAAAGGATGTAATGATGATTTTGTTGAAAAGATTCATATTGAAATCTGCGTCAGATTTAACCATGCCTTTTGTCCACTGCAAATTTATCCCACCTTTCTTCTCCAGGCTCTTATGCACTTCAGACTGCTTTGTAGACTACTGGTTCTGCATTGGTGAGCAGATCAATGGCATCAAAATATTCTGAGGGCTTTGTTAGAAATACAGATTAATGGCATTCACTTCAGAACTACTAAGTCAGAATCTGTGAGATGGCGCCCAGGGATCTAGGTTTCAGTAGGTTCTCTGTGAAATTCTGATGTTCACTAATGTTTGAGAAGCTCTGGTACAGAATGCCTCAGAGGAAGTAAGAAAGCAAGCAGAGATATAGAGCAAAGCAATGCTTCCTAGTGGCCATATATTTAGTCAAAGTTTATAGATGACAATATGATTAAATGTTGCAATTTCTCATTTAAGGGAATGACAATGAAATTGTACTATTGCACTTTTCTGAATTTGAATTTGGGATTTCATTGTTAAAATACACAATAAAGAGAAATGAAACATAATTGGCTATCAGAATTATAGCATTTATAGATAAATGTCTGTTTTTGAACCCATGTAAAAAGACCTAAATAAATTGAACATCAAATAACAGTATATTTATTTTTAATGTATTCTTGTTTAGAAGCAAATATTAACCTTTGTGGTTTTCAGTTTCCCAAGGGAAGAAATAAGATCCATAATAGAGGTATCCAGGAGTGAGGAGCAGTAATGAGGTCACTGCAGCAGCCTGAAAGGGTTGGGAGATAGTAAACATCAAACAGATAAAGAGATGAACTAAATGGAAGTAGAGACATCAGAAATAACAACTAATCCTCCTTCTTCGGCCATAAGCCAGGCATCATAACTGTTACCGTGAAGATGGCTTTCAAAGTCACTCATGAACAACAGAAAAAGTGAAGAAAGGAAAAGATGAAATACAAACAGCAGTTGTGTTTAGTTGCAACAAATGAGACATCATAGAAGCAAGTTAGCCTTTTGAAAACAGTACTTGCTGTCTCTAGGCAGTGAAAATAATGTGGAGCCAGAAAAATAAGGGATCCACCTCTGAAAACTTCTCAGACTCCTGTGTTTAGGGTTTAGTGACTTGTCCACCTCATTCCCAGCTGCAAGGGAGGCTGGGGAATGTCCTTTGGCAGCTGTGTGCCTACAAGAAAAAAGGAGTGTGATGTAATTAATACAGAGCTACTTCTACTACACAGATGAAAATAACATGTGACTAAAAAACTTATCCCATGTTTGCCCTTTAGGAGCAAGATGAAAAAATCTACTAAACCTAAAAGACTAGTTATAATTGTAAATTATAAAAGACAGAAATTTATCTGTGGTCACACTGATATAAAATAAATGCATGAGTTTTCTTTGATACTTATGTCTGCTTAGTAGCATTTTCTTTTCAGGTGGAACATTACCTGCTCTTGAAAAAGCAAATAATATAAGCCTGTAGAGCATAACATGTTATTTTTCTTAGCCATTTAATATTGCATATTCAAATGTGATAGCCATATAAGAATCTTAAAACATTGTTAATGGAGGTCAGGAATTTTGCTCAGTGGATCTGTGCCCGCTTTGCAAGGTCCTGAGTTCAATCCTGGTACAGAAAAAGAAAAAAAAATTGTTGATGGAAGCAAAAGTTATTTAGTAGAAGACAAGTTTATTTAAATTTGAATCAACTGAAATTTCAAGACATGATGCTGGACAAGGAAGGAAAGATGGAGCAGCAATGTGGAAATATCAAATGTATCTTTGAATATTTAAGAGGACAGTGAAATACTCAACTCGAGTGCCATCTCAGACAATTACCTGTTACTTAACTTTAAGTAGGTTGTTTAATGTAGAAATCAGTTTTTATATCTGGAAAATATGAAAAAAGCAAAACACTAGAAATTAGGGTTAACAGGTCTCTAAGGTCTTTCCTATCTCTAAATAATTAAAAGACACATCAGACATACAGGAAGGCTTTAAGAGTCTTGAGCTTTGACAAAGTATAGTAGAAACCTGTGTTTCTTAGGTAGGACTAAACTAAGAACATTTTAGTTATTTTCCTTTGTAGGAAAGAAGAGAGAAATTGTTGGAGGCATAATGAGATAATTAATATTCATATCTGCAAAGTTCTTTGAATAGTGTCTCCTAGAGTTTAATAAGTTAACTAATTTTAGCTCTTAGAAAATCATTTCGGAGCACTTTACAGCTCTCAAAATTCAAAAGTGTTTTTTCTTATTCTGCAATTACCCAAAAATCCTTTCAGATCTGCTATGGTTTGAATATATCCCCAAAGTTCTTATGTTTGAACCTTAATTCTCAATGCAATGGTAGTAGGAGGTGGTGACTTAAGAGATAAGTCAGTTATTAAGAGGAATAAATCGCTTTCTAATGGCACTGGGTTAGTTTTCCTGCAACAGCCTCCTCCCCCACCCAGTTAGCAGGAGAGAAGGTTGGGAATACCAAAGAAAGGGCAGAAACAGGGGAAGGGCATTCCGTGATCTTCACCCTACTTCTATGAGCCTAGCAGAGAGCAAAGGAGTTTAGCAACTTGCTCTGCAGACACAGCCTGAAGGACTTGAGAGGTGAAGGATAATACAAAGACTAACCAGCGCCTCTCAAAGGCCAGGACTCTGATCTGACCTGGAAGACCCTGCATGACTGACGTTTTCTACCATACACAGCTTATTCTTGGTCACTCTTTTATTTCACTGATCTTTAGCCACATTTAGATTTTTCATTTCTTGGAGGTACCATACTCGCTCCCTCCCCTTTTGGTGTTGTTCCTGCCATCTCGGCTGGAACACATGCTGGGTCCTGTCTGATAAGTTCCGGCCCAGTTTTTCCTTTCATTCAATTTTAATCACTCCTTGGAGCTCGGCTATGGGAAGTCTAACCTAACTCTCCTGACTAGGTCAGATCCTGCTGAAATATATTTGATCACACCCTGCTCCTCTTTACTGTGCAGTGTAATGTTATAATTATATAATTATTTAAATATTTAGTTTTTTTTTAAAGAGGACAATTGTATTTTTGACTATAACTATGACTACTGATACTATGTTTATCTTGTTCACTACTGATTTCCCACATGTTGTGCATCTATGTGTTGGAATCCAATAAACATTGATGACTTGAATGAGTGAACAAATTAATGAGAAGTTTTCAGTTTGTTAAAGAATGTGAAGCTCCCGTATGAAGTTTTTATATGAAATACCAACTATTTTCCTATTTTTAGTTTATTAGAACCTGTGTGTAGTGCGCGATGTTTATGTTCCTTTGGGCAGTTGGTACATGTACATCACATATTTCAATTCCTTTTCTTTATCCCCTGTCCTTTCCTTTCCTTCTGTCCCTCTTCAAGCTATCACTTGATCCCTTCCCTTTTTGTACAAGTTTGCAGTATTTGACTCTGGTTTCTCACTGAAAGAAGCATTAGGATCATTAAGCTTGTGTGTCTGATTGATTTCACTTAACGTTTTGGTCTCAAGGTGCATCCATTTCCCCACAGGTGACTCAAGTCTGTCCTTCTTTGTGTACTAATTTTTGCAGTGTTCTATTTACATAGGAAACAAAAAAGGGAGCAGATAACTTGTACTTAATACAGTGCTTTCCCACTTCCTGTTATAAAGATAGATTGATTACTTCTTGTAGAGTTGAAGTGTGACAGAGAGCTGGTGAGGGTAATATTGACGAGGACAGAATTGTGATCTAATGCATTCTAGTTGTCCTCACTATTCTCTTCTTGTTTTGTCATTACGGTATCATGTTTTATGCCTCCACTTCTTGATGGGTGGTACAGGACATCTGGGAAGTAAAAGGCCATTTTGATTCATCTCTAATATCCAAATGTTTCTGTGCTTCATCTGCCTCGAAGAATATTTATACTTAGAAATAAGTAAGCAAAAAGGTGTTACAGGGTAGAGGTATACTGGAAATGTATTGTTTCCAACGCTGCATAACTTGAAAGGAGTTTAATATTTTATATGGTGTTCAGACATCAGACATAGTGATTTTAGCTCTGCTAGATCTATTGAAGAAAATGATTTTCTCTATTTGACAGCCATTTAAGTATGATAGTAAGGTAATTATTTCAATGACACTTTAAAGTGAAAGGTTATGTATCGCACACAAAATAGTGAAAGAACTAACTGCATTTCTGCCACAACCCTTGGATGTCGGGCTCCTCAGGCTGCTCTCCACCTCATCTCTTCTTGTTTGACAGAGCTGCTGGTGTCAGCCCTCTCTGACCCCGTGGCTCCGCTTCCGTAACATGTGCGCATGCGCTTGTGCAGTCTTGTAACCCTGCTAATTAATTCTTGGGATTCATCCTAATTTAGATTCCAGATCCGTCTCTCTCCAAGTTTCCTTTTCCAGATCAGTCTTTCGTATTTTCAGTCTCGGTTAATGAGTCAAGTTCCTTGGGCTTATCCTTGAATTCCCTTTTATTCCATATCTCACCAGCCACCCTGTGTTTTCATTTTCCCTTCCAAATGTTTCATTAACTTACCTTCAGTTTTTCTCCCATTGCTATTCCATTGGGTCAGTTTCTCAATACCTTATGAAATAATTTTCTGTGGTCTTTTGTCTTTTCTTTTCTTCTTCATGGTCTGTGTTGTTAAGATTTGAACCCTAAATTTGCCCTGGAGGCTCATATTCTAAAACTGTGTCATCAGCCTGAGCTGCTGTGCAGAGCTGCAGAGCTTGTAGAAAAAGGGCCGAGGGAAGGAAGTGAGGTGACAGGTGATAGTGAGACCACCTCCTTCCTTCCTTTCTCTTCTTTGTTTCCCGGCTTCCATGAGATGAACTACTAGTCCACAGTGTGCTCCCTGCCATGAGGTTCTGCTTTGCCACAACCCACAAAGAAACGGAACCTTGGACGGAAACCCCCGAAATAGTGGGCCAAAAAACCTGTCTTCTTTTGTTTATTTCAGTATTTTGTCAGAGTGTTAAAAAAAAAAAAGCTGATTAAAATACATCTATTCTGGGCAGAGATTCCCATCTACAAAAATAAAATTTATAATCACTTTATTGTTCAAAATATACACTGTACCATAAGTCCCCCCTGTTGATTCCTTCATATGACATAAGCTTTTAAGGGATGAACGGTAATTTTCTCTACTGTATTCTGTGTACCCAGACATATCCTCTACCTTCTTAAATTCCACATTCTAGGCTTTTCATGGTTGTTCCGTGTCTTGTGCTTACTGTGACTTTTTTTTTTAAATCTTTATTGGTACATTAAATATACACATCATGATTACACTCCATAATGAGGATTCGTACCAGTATAAGACACAACTTAATTCTTATTTTTTCCCATAGCCCTACCCACCCTACCACCCCCCCATATACATAAAATTTGTTTTCTTACTTTTTTGTTACAATCTCAATATTTTCCCCCTTCACCCTATTTTACATTGAGCATTTTCTATTTCACAATATATAACATTGTTTTATGAGAAAGAGCTCAGGAGTTCTTTGAAAACTCATGTTTCTGTGCTTACCTGAAAGGTAATTTCACAGCTCATTTTTGGCATACTCTGGGCCCCATACTATGCCATCCACCACGTGGTCTCCAAAGAAATAAATGGTGTTAGTAGGAATTATGTTGCAAATATTTTTTCATTTTATCACCTTCATTTATCCAGAAATTAAAAAAAATAATGTATTCAGTTTTTTGTAAGCCTTAATTGGGTGCCTATTATTTTCTAGGCACTTAATATAGAAGCACAGTTGTTCCCTTAAAGACCCACGGTGTACCAGAGAGGATCATTTACATATATAAACATAGGGATTAATGGTACTCTACCTTAAATCTAAGTTATATTTGTGCTTGTAAATGTCTGGCAAATTAGGGCTGTGCTCTTATAAGAAAAGCAGAAGTGCAAACTATTTAAATTTGATCAAAGCATTAACGATTTGAAGTGCTTCTTTTAAATTTTATCATATATATATTAACTTCCAAAATCATTCAGAAATCATAAGTGTGACCTAATGAATCTCAGTCTTTATGTTTCTCCTAGGTATTCTCTGAAATAGATGCTATTTAACAATTAAAATGTTAACAAAAATGAAAGGTAGGAGGCAAAAGATTTGTTCCCTAAGCCAGAAATTAGGAGCTATCTCCTTTAGACAGATTTATAAATAATGTGTATAATTAACTATACATTCAAACGTGTATGTACAAGATGTCCTAGAATGTTTATAGAAATAACTAGTTGACTTTTGTTGTTTAAGAAGTTAATTATATCTCTTGGAGATTGCATCTAAAAATACTGAAATTCTTTCTACAATCATCTGCTTTTCACACCACAAACTAATTTTTACATTATTATTTTAACTTTGATGAGCAGCTTGGGCTTAAGTATGTTCATACATATTTTTTCCTACTAACTTTTTGTAAGTGATTTTTTATGTACTTGTATGAGACAGCCATGATTTCAGTCAAGTCCAATAAAAATCTAAGTGTGCTTTCCTCATTTGAAATTGCTTACAGTTTTTCAAAGTTTAATTTGGAGTTTCAAATTTATCTAAGGGTAAATTATAAAGCAAAGAGCTGGGAAGGACTTAATTTGGTTTCCCTACTGGCTGAGACATGCAAAACCTTAACTTAACTAAATCGTGATTCTCTTCAACACAGAGGGGCCACATCCTTGCTTGAATAGCACTTACAGTGGCTCCATTGTTTTTTCTTAGAGATGTTCAGTCTATTTTGGCCTTTTTATTGCAAATGAACCCCCCTTCCTTTTCAGTTGGTGATAGGCATTCACTGGTCACTTCTCTTCATCAGCTGGATGACACTGATAGGACCTTAGTCTTCTATTTTGCAAGATAAAAAAAAGAAGAAACAACACTCCCAATTCCTTCAGTCTTTTGTTCCAGTCCCTATGTTTCTCCTTCCTAACACCTGCTTTTTCATCAGTCCATATTTGCAACACTGAATGTGTACATTTTTTGGATAGGGGGGTCTGTGAACATAATATATATTAATTCTTTCTTTTAATATGGTTTCCCTCCCCTTCCTCCTTTCCATTTCTCTATCCCCTTCACATTTGAAAAAGATCTCTCCCCTTACTTCCTATTATCTATATTTTAATGTGTGCTTTATTTGTGACTTAAACTTCTCATATAAGAGAAACTATGAGATACTGAAGCTTGTGTGACTAATTTGTTTCACTTAACATTTTGGGCTCAAGGTGCATCCATTTTCTTACAAATGTTTCAGATTTATCTTTATGGGATAGTAGTACTCCATTGTATATAAATGCCACATTATCTTTATTCATTCATCTGTTGATGGACATATAGGCTGCTTCCAAGACTTAGCAATTGTAAATTGTGCTGCTACAAACATGGGTATGTATGTATCACTGTCGTATGATATTTTTAACTTGTTAGGGCAGATACTCCTTTAATTTTCTTGTAACTGAAAAAATCCTAAAATAATTGGAAGATAATGTTAAACAAGACCAAGAAGAGATTTCTTTCTTGTAGTTCATTTCACAAAACTCTATTGAGCATAGTCCTTCTGAGCTTGTATGTTGGATGTTAAGGAGGCAACTCTGGTGGGAAAGAGCCCCTGTCCTGCTGGAGTCAACGGGCTTGTGAATGGCAGAGAAGGAGGTAGTCAGTATAGAGGGACAAGTGCATTTCAAAATTTCATGACATAAACTATTTTTCTTGCTAACATTTTAAATTAGTTTATGACTCACTTGCATTTTTCTAGAAAATATAGTTAGTATAATGTCAGTCCTTAAAATGTATTGCTTAAGGAGTAGCCAGGCCCTCTTGTTTTTCTTTTTTTTTTTTAATCTTTATTGGTACATTAAATATACACATCATGATTGCACTCCATAATGGGGATTTGTACCACTATAAGACACAACTTAATTCTCATTTTTTCCCATAGCCCCACCCACCCTACCACCCCCCCATATATATAAAATTTGTTTCCTTACTTTTTTGTTACAATCTCAACATTGTCCCCTTTCACCTTATTTTACATTTAGCATTTTCTATTTCCCAATATTTAACATA
>PVIR01000192.1:0-130957 GCA_004026965.1 Petromus typicus
AAAGGGATTTAGTTTCAGTCTTTTGCTTATAGATATCCAATTTCCCAGCCCCATTTGTTTAACTGGGTATCTGTTCTCCAGCACATGTTTTTGGCTCCTTTGAAAGATTGAATTTGAGGGATTTAGCTCAGTGGTTCCTGTGCCTGTCTTGCAAGCGCAAGGGCCCGGTTCGATCCCCGGTTAACCACCTACAATACTGGGTGTGGAGACACCCTAGCAGCAACCAGTACCACATACCACAGTGCCGGGCGTGGTGGCTCACGCCTGTAATCCCAGCACTTGGGAGGTAGAGGCAGGAGGAATGCTGTGATTTGAGTTGGAGGCTGAGCTCAGGGCCAGCCTGAACCACAAAGCGAGACCCTGTCTCCAAAAAAAAAAAAAGATAGAATTTGAGTTTATGGACATGTCTTCACCTTTCAGGGCTCTTTTCTTTCCCCCAGAAAGGGGGTTAAGTGTGGTTCAGAGAGCCACCCCCAGGGGTTTCTACCATCACATCCCTACACAAATCCTGCTGAGCAGGATCTAGGTCTTCCCTTTCCTCTACAGTGGTCCCTGCATGAATATCAGCAGTTCCATTTCCTAGTGCTGGGGTACCTGGCATCCTCCTCCCTGGCGATCTTCCAGCCTCTATAGGATACAGAGCAACAGAGGTTGCAGTAGAGCTACCTGGTGGACTTCTGGAGCGAAGGAGAGGCTGCTTGATTTGGTTATATATTCCCAAAACTTTAGAATTTATTGAACTTAATAACTATGAACAGGCTCCTGGACTTGGTGTGGCCAGTGTACAGTAAAGGAGACTCCACCAGTACACTGATTGTAAAATGTATCAGCAGGTGGCAGTGACAGCTTATGTTGCCTAAACTGCAGTCCAGGCCAGACAGAGCAGCCAGAATTGATGGTATTAAGGTTGACTGATGAGCACATGAATAAATGAGCAATACATTATTTTTACTTCTCCTCGCTATGTGTGAAATTTCCCTAAATATATTAAAAATGTAAGATGATGTAAAAAGTAAAATAGAAACAAAACTCTGGGCCAGAAGCTTCTACTGTGGCAGAACTATGGACTTGGACCTCTTGTTCCTCTTCCTGGGATGTGCTAAGCTGCTGACTGATACTGCTCAGTGGGTCCCAGCTGCGGAGAGAGGTGAGTAGCAGGCACTTTGACTCCTACCTGCCTTAGTAGAGGTACCTGACCTGTATGTGTTGCCTGCCCACCAACCAGGTAGGAGCTTCTTGGTGTTGAAATTGACTGTCTCATACTGGAGTGCTTGTGATCAAGTAAACTCTCAGAGTGCAAGAGAAGTGATGCCAAAGGGAAGCTGTAAAATGCTTAAGTATCATTTCACATCATCACAAGAAGAATAAATATGGGCCAGGGATTTAGCTCAGTGGTTCCGGTGCCTGTATTGCAAGAGCAAGGACCCAGGTTCGATTCCCGGTAACCACATACAATACTCAGTGTGGAGCCTCACGTCCAGCAGCAACCAGTACCATATACCACAGTGCCGGGCGTAGTGGCTCACGCCTGTAATCCCAGCACTCAGGAGGCAGAGACAGGAGGATTGCTGTGCTGTGAGTTGGAGGCTAAGCTCAGGGCCAGCTTGAACTGCAAAGCGAAACCCTGTCTCAAAAAACCTAAAAAAAAAAATTTTTTTTTTTAAATAAAGAAAAGTAAATGTGGCTGAGTAAGATGTTAAGGAAGCAAAAACCACATTCATGTAACTTTTACAGTGTATTATAGTTGTTCTATTTTATTATTGTTATTAATCTTCTGTTGTGCCTAATTTAGAAATAAAAATTTATAAGGGAAAAAACATACTATTCTGTACTGTCTACAATTTCAGTTTGGCAGTCTTGGATCATTAGCTTCTGCAGATGAGGGGAGGTCTTTGGTTTCGGAAACATATGTTTCTGGGATTTTTTTTTGGTTTTTGGGAATGTTCCTGCATGCGTGCAGGTGTTTGTGTGTGTGTGTGTGTGTGTGTATATGTGCATGATATAATACTGGGGATTGAATCCAAGACCTTACACTGAGTTAAGATGGCCCAGCTTTTATTTTATTTATTTATTTTTTTTTGGTGACAGGGTCTTACTATGTAGTTCAGGCTGGCTTTGAATTAATTCTGTTCCTCATGCCTGAGCCTCCCAAGTGCTGGGATTACAGACATATACCACCACCCCCAGCAATATTTTACTTTCTTGCCTAAATTTATTCCTAATTATTGTATTCTTTTGTTGATAATGTAAATAGAACTTTTATTTTTTCTCATTTTTTTACTAGAGTGTATAGAGATGTAACTGGTTATTGTGTGCTGATTTTTGTTTTGTTTCTTTTGATAAAGGTTCTCACTATGTAGTTCAGGTTGGCCTTGACCTCACTGTATAGTTCAGGCTGGCCTGGAACTCTCAGCATCCCAAGTGCTGGGATTACAGGCATGCACTACCAACACTTGGTTGACTTCTTTGTGTGTAATGTTTTCCAGGTTCATCCAGTTTGCAGTATGTTTCTGAATTTTATTTTTTTGTAACTGAATAATATATGAATATGCCACGTTTTCTTTTTCTACTCATTCCATATCAGACACTTGCTTTGAGTCTGGCTTTGGCTCTTATGAATGGTGCTGCAATGAACATTGCATACACAGTGTTGTTGGGATGTGTTTTATTTTCTCAAGTGTGTGCCTTGGGGTGGTGTTACAGGTGTACGCACCCTGAGTTCAAGCACTGGAGAACTACCAGGCTGTTCTCCTAATCACACTGTTTTGCATTCCCTCCAGCACTGTATACAATGCCCCCAATTTTTCTTGAACATTAGTTATTGCCCATCCTTTAATTTTAACCTTAAATTTGAGTTTTTGCTGCATTTTGAGTAAATTTTTATAATTGGTAAAAGGTTGAGGGTCCAGCTAACTTTCTTATGCATGTAGATATTTAGTTTTTCCATCATCATTTATGGAAAAGATTGTAACTTTTCCCCATTTAAAAGTCCTGACACCTTTGTGGTAAATAATTAGTTAACCATCTGAGAGTGGTTTTCGTTCTCAATTCTTAGTTCTCTGCCTGTGGTCTATATGTTTGTCCTTCTAGTACCACACTATCCTGATTCTTTAGCTTGGTAATAAGTTTTGAAATAAGGAAGTATGAGACTTCTTGCTCTATTCTTTTCCAGGACTTTTGTATTTCTAAAATTTTAGGAATATCTTGTCAGTTCACAAATAATTTAAAAATGGATCTTAGATACTAATTTATATATATAATATATATATATTGTGTGTATATATCTATATCTATATATCTATATCTATGTATATCTATATCTATATATCTATATATCTATATATCTATATCTAGTCTATATCTTGTCAGTTCACAAATAATATAAAAATTGATCTTAGATACTAATTTATATATATAATATATATATTGTGTGTATATATCTATATCTATATATCTATATATATCTATATCTATATATCTATATCTATATCTATATCTATATATATATATTTTTTTTTTGAGGCAGGATCTTGCTTTATAGTTCAGGCTGGCCCTGAGCTCACTATATAGCCCAGGTGAGCCTTGAACTCACAGCAATCCTCCTGCCTCTGTCTCCTAAGTGCTGGGATCATGGGCGTGAGCCACCAAACTCAGCACTGTGAAATGTGGTACTAATTGCTTGTGGGCATGAGTCACCATGCCTGGCATTGTTGTATGTGCCTATTGAGGATCAAACCTGGGCCCTTGCACTTCCAAGGCAGGCATTGGAACCACTGAGCTAAATCCCGGGCCCTATTTTCTATATTTTATTGTGTGTGGAAAAAATGCTCTATAGGACAATGGTCCTAGAGTTCCTGAGGCATCTTTATTTTGTCTGTTTTTTTTTTTTTTTTTGAGACAGGGTCTGGCTTTTGTAATTCAGGCTGGCCCTGAGCTCAGCCTCAAACTCACATCACAGCAATCCTCCTGCCTCTGCCTCCCGAGTGCTGGGATTACAGGCGTGAGCCACCATGCCCGGCACTGTGGTATGTGGTACTGGTTGCTGCTGGGCTGAGTCTCCACTCCCAGTATGGTATGTGGTAACCGGGGAATTGAACCTGGGCCCTTGCACTTGCCAGACAGGTGCTGGAACCACTGAGCTAACTTCCCAGCCCCATTTTACTGATTTTTTTCATCTCTTAATCTGTATGCTTTATACCATAGGTTTAAAAAGGTACTGAAGGGTGGGGATATAGCTCAAAGGCACATCTGGCTGGCAAGCTCAATCCCTGGTTGGTACTGCAAGAAACAAAAAACATAAAAAGTTATTGAGGTGCCTGGTGTGGTGGTACCTGTCTGTAATCCCAGCCAGCACTTAGGGAGGCTCAGGCAGGAGGACTGTGGTGAGTTGGAGGCCAACCTGGACTACATACAGAGTTCAATGCCAGCCTAGACTACACAAGGAGATCTTATCTTTAAAAGGAAGCAAAACAAAACCAGAAGTTATTGAGGTTCAAGGGCTGAGAATTCAGCTCAGTGGCAGAGTGCCTAGCATGCATGAGATTCTGGGTTTGATTCCCAACAAAAAAGCTAAAAATATTAAATGATGCTCCTGGCATGATGGCACATAACTACAGTCCCAGCCCTTGGGAGGCGGAAGCAGGCAGATCACTGCAAGTTCAGGGCTAGCCTAGGCTGCACAGTGAGTTCAAGGCAGTCTGAACCACAGTGAGACCCTGTCAAGAAAGAAAGAGAGCTCAATGTAAAATAAGGTGAAAGGGGACAATGTTGAGATTGTAACAAAAAAGTAAGGAAACAAATTTTATATATATGGGGGGGGTGGTAGGGTGGGTGGGGCTATGGGAAAAAATGAGAATTAAGTTGTGTCTTATACTGGTACAAATCCCCATTATGGAGTGCAATCATGATGTGTATTTTAATGTACCAATAAAGAGAGAGAGAAGGAGAGAGAGAGGGAAGGAGGGAGGGAGGGAAAGAAGGAAGGAAGTTGTTGTGGTATAATTTATATTTACTAAATGGACTCATTTTAAATTTTCATTTTTGTGGAGTTGAACAGATATGCCAAACCTTATACCTAACCCTAACATTTAAGTTACTCCTGAAATTCCCTCAGATCATGTAGCAGCCATTTCTTCCCATTGTCCCTGCGTCTGAGCAAACCCTAGTCTCCTCCTTGTCTTACCTTCTCTAATGTTTCATATAAATGAGTTTAGCTGTTGAGTATTACCTCTTGGGTACCTTTATTTGTATGTTTTCCAAGGTGGTTGTCCCATTTTACAGCCCAGCCGACAGTGGCTAAGAGTGTTCCTTGTTCAGTGTCTGTAGAACCATGACATGGACAGCCTTTTACTTTTAGCCAATCTAGTGGGTGTGCAGTGGTAACTAGTATGTATTTCCCTGTGACTGCTGATCTTAGTCATCTTTTAAGTATGGTATCACTTGAGTTAAATCCCCAGCCTTGGTGGTCATGTTCCTATTGGTGGCTGTACTTCCTTTCATGAAGTAGCTGTCCAAAACTTTTGTCTATTTTATTTTTTTTGCCTATTTTTTATTTTTTGAGACAGGGTCTCCCTGTGTAGTGCAGGCTGGCCTGAAAGTTAAGGTAGTTCTCCTGCCTCAGCACCCTAAGTACTGGGATCACAAGCATGCGCCACCATGCTTGGCGTGTCGATTTTAAAGTTGAGTGTCTGTCTTAATAGTTGATTTTGAGTAGCTTCTCAGATATATCTGTCTGTCTCAGGCTGTGACTTATATTTCTATGAAAGAATAGTTGTATTCGTCACTTTTTCTTTAATAATAATGTTTTTTGTTTGTTTGTTTTACAACCCGCAAATTCATGGATTTCTCTGTAGTTTGTTAATTTAAAAAATTTTATTAGCACATTTTTGTAGTATATAATGATTACATTCATTGTGAAGAGCTAGTACATGTATATAATACATCTTAATTCTTTTTGCTTTCCCTTCCTTTCTCCTCCCTTCACCTGTTAGTCCCATTCTTCTGAAAATAGGATCTCCAAATGATATGGGGGAAATAAATGTAACTCCTGGCTTGTTAGATGTCCAATATGCCAAGTTCCAGTTCCCCAAAGTTGAAAAATGAGGCAAGTGTAGTGCCACTGAGCTATATCCCTGGCCTAAATGGATTTGATTGATGATTGATTGATTGATTGATTGCAGTACCAGGGATCAAACTGTGGCCCTTGTGCTCCCAAAGTAGGCACAGTATCACTTGAGCTAGACCTTAGCCCCCAAAGTCAAAGAATGAATTCAGAGGAACAACAGAGTTTAGAATAGGAAAAGTTATTGGGGAAAAGGAATAAGAGAATAAGATGCTGAATAGGAGCTGGTGGGGATGGTAGCACATGGCTGTGATTCTAGCATGGGAGAGGCAGAGGCAGTAGGATTGCTAGGAGTTCAAGGCTAGCCTGGGCTACCTAGTGAGTTCAAAGCGAGACTCTGTCTCAAACAAAACAAAATAAAACAGAATGGAAATGGAGATTAGGAATAGCTTCTGGGAGACAGGAAGGGTCCCAAATGGGTTGCCAGGGAGCCCACTTCTCAAAGGAAGTTTTAAAGAGCAAAATCATGAGTTGTACCCATCTAGGTCAAAATTATGACCAACCAATAGGATTACAGACAGTATAGTCTCTTAGATAATATTGATCTAGTAACAATAGGTATATAGATAAAATTTTTAACCTTGGTCATTTTTCTGTAGTCTTAGTAGTTGGGAAAGGATAGTCCATCCAATGAGATTATGGATTATTTATTTGAGAAAATCTCTGCAGCTTGATACCAATAATCCCAAGCTTCCATCTTTCCCTTAGATAAGTGTGTAAATAAGGTCATAGTGACTTTAATCTTCAAATCAGCCTCTAGCTACAGTTTTGATGTACTTTCATATGCACTGACCTTGAAGGGCCTAACCCTGTCTGACTGCCTGCAATATCTCTACCTCAATAATACTTCCAGAGTTTTTAATTTTAGATTTTACTGATAAGCCTTCGACATGTCACATTAATTTTTGTGGTCAAGGTTGTGGTTCATCTTAATTATGTATATCTTTAAGTTGCTTTTTTACATTTATTGAAAATCAGTTTACCTTAAATGTGTGACTGTTTTCTAGACTGTGTGTTTTGTTGTTTAGACCTGTGTGTGTTAACAGAACTGTGCTGCCTTCATTATGGCGGCTTGACTATACTGCGTCTTGAAATCAGATGGTGGGGGTATTCCAACTGTGTTCTTCATTTTCAAAGTTGCTTTGACTAGAGTGGGGCATGCTGGTCCACATCTGTAATCCCAGCATTTCGGAGGCTGAGGCAGGAGGATCACCACGAGTTCAGAGGCCAACCTGGGTGACAGGGAACATTTTAAAGATCAAAATTGCTTTAACCGGGCCGGGGAGTTAGCTCGGTGGTTCCGGCGCCTGTCTTGCAAGCGCAGGGGCCCGGGTTCGATTCCTTGGTGACCACATAACAATACTGGGTGTGGAGACCCGCACCCAGCAGCAACCAGTACCACATACCGCAGTGCCGGGCGTGGTGGCTCACGCCTGTGGTCCCAGCACTCGGGAGGCAGAGGCAGGAGGATTGTGGTGTGAGTTGGAGGCTGAGCTCGGGGCCAGCCTGGACCACAAGGCGAGACCCTGTCTCAAAAAACCTAAAAAAAAAAAAAAAAAAAAAAAAAATTGCTTTAACCATACTACATACTTTTTTTTTGTTTGGTACATACACTTTAGTATTTGTTTGTTAATTTCTATATTAAAAGTCTGCTAGAGCTGGTTGTAGTGCCATATACCTTACCTATAATCCCAGCACTGAGGAGGCTGAGGCAAGAGGGTCACTGAGAGTTCAAGGCCAGTCTTGGCCGGTTAGTAATTTCAAGGCAGCATATCAAGACCCTGTCTCTTAAAAAAAAAAAAAAAGTAAGAGTGTGTGTGTGTGTGTGTGTGTGTGTGAGAGAGAGAGAGAGAGAAAGAGAGAGAGGTTAATTTAATGCTGCATGGCCAATGTATCTAAAAGTATAGGGTTTTTTTAGGATTTTTTGAGACAGGGTCTCGTTTTGTGGTTCAGGCTGGCCCTGAGCTCAGCCTCAAACTCACATCACAGCAATCCTCCTGCCTCTGCCTCCCGAGTGCTGGGATTACAGGTGTGAGCCACCACACCTGGCACTGGTATGTGGTGCTGGTTGCTACTGGGCGTGAATCTCCATGCCCAGTATGGTATGTGGTTACCGGGGACTCGAACCCGGGCCCTTGCGCTTGCAAGACAGGCGCCGGAACCACTGAGCTAACTCCCTGGCCCCTAGGTTTTTTTTTTTTTTTGATACTGGAAAATGAGCTAGGGACTTTGCGCTTGCCAGGGAGATGCTGTGTCACTGAGCTACATACCTCGCAGGCATGAAAGTATACTTGATTTAGTATAATTGTTTAAGTGTTTTTAATGTGGGTGTTAATATGTTTATGATAATTAACTTCATAAAGACGTAAAGATAAATCTGATGCTGACAAAAAAAAAAGCCTGTGACAATATTATTGGGATTGCATTGAATCAGTAGATCAGGGTAGGTAACATTGACATATTAACAATATTGCATTTCCAATCCATTAATATAGTTGATCTTTTCATTTATTTAAGTCTTTGTTTTTTCTCCATAAAGTAATAAAGATTATTGTAAGGTTATTATTTTATTATAAAGTATAAAGATTATTGAAAAATATTTTATGGTTTTAGAAATTATTGTGAAGGACTTTTTTCTTTTCTTTTTTTTTTAATTACTGGAAATCAAACTCAAGACTTTGTGCCTGGCAGGCACAGTGCCACTGAGCTACATCCTAGCCCTATTTTTATAAGTAGAATTTAGAAATTTTTCCATTTGCAATTGTTCGTTGCTCATACATAAAAATACAATTATAATTACTTTGTATATATTGGCCTTGTAAGCAGAAAGGTTGCTAAATTCAAGTTTATTCCTGTAGCCAGTTAGCCTCAAACTTGAGGCAGTCCTCTGGCCTCAGCCTCTCTACTGCTGGGATTATAGGTATGTACTACCATACCTGGCTACATTTTCTTTTTCATCTGTGCACTTTTTTCCCCTTATAGTACTGCGTTAGACCTTCACTACACTCTTTGTAGGATAGATAGAGCCCCTTTACTGGTCTTTCTATTTGTTGTACCAGAGGCTGAACTTGGGACCTTGAGCTTGTGAGGCAGGTGCTAGAACCACTGAGCCAAATACTTGGTCTCCCTTTTCTGGTCTTATGGGGAGGATTCTGTCTTATGCTTATAGTTACGTTTTAGAAGATGCACTTTATCAAGTTCAGGATATATCCCTCTGTTTCTAATTTATTAAAGCTTTTTAAATTTTAGTCATAAAAAGGTATTGAATTTTTTTCCAAATGACTCAGCACAACTATTATTAGTAACTACAATGTTCTAAATGTCCAATTAGAAGCCAAAGAATAACAAAATGAGTAACAAAACAAGGCTCAATCATATGTTCTTTATTAGAGAAACATTTTAAATATAGATTGACATAAGTCAATGTACTTATAGACATAAGTAGATTGAAAATGAGAGTATTAAAGGCTATACCAAATATGAATCACAAGAATGGCATTAATAGTATTGCAGAAAGGGGACTTAAAAGCAGAGTGCATTGCCAAAAGATTTAGAATCAGTCAGAAAGGCATAACAGCCGGGCATGGTGGCTCATGCCTGTAATCCCAGCACTCAGGAGGCAGAGGCAGGAGGATTACTCAGAGTTCGAGGCTGACTTAGACTACACAGTGAGTTCAGGTCCAGCCTCTGCACTACAAAGTGAGACCTTGTCTCAAAAAAACCCCAAAAAAACAAACCCTAAAAAAGGGCTGGGGATTTTGCTTAATGGTTCTGGTGTCTGCCTGGCAAGCATAAGGTCCTGAGTTCGATCTCTGGTATCACATACCACAATGCAGGGCATGTTGGCTGACATCTGTAATCTCAGCACTCTGGAGGCAGAGGTAGGAGTATTGCTGTGAGTTTAAGGCTAGCCTGGGCTACCTAGTGAGCTTAGGGCCAGCCTGAATTACAAAGTGAGATCTTGTCTTCAAAAAAGAAAGAAAGAAAGGCATAACAATCCTAAATATGTAGCCACATAATAAAAGAATTTTAAGGGCCAGGGAGTTAGCTCAGTGGTTCTAGCGCCTGTCTTGCAAGCACAAGGACCCGGGTTCGATCCCTGGTAACCACATACAATACTGGGTGTGGAGACTCACACCCAGCAGCAACCAGTACCACATACCACAGTGCCGGGTGGTGGCTGATGCCTGTAATCCCAGCACTTGGGAGGCAGAGGCAGGAGGATTGCTGTGATGTGAGTTCGAGGCTGAGCTTAGGGCCAGCCTGAACTACAAAGTGAGACCCTGTCTCAAAAAAAACCTGAAAAAAAAAGAAAAGAAAAGAATTTTAAAATAAATGAAATGTACAGAATCAAGAGAATAAATAAATCCATTGTATAGTTGAAGATATAATTCTCTTCTCTCATTAAGTGATATAAGTGGACATAAAACAAGTGAGGGTATAATAAAGATTTGAGCAGCTAGAGGTGATGGCACATGCCTGTAATTCCAGCAGTAGGGAGGCTGAGGCAGGAGAATTGCTACAAGTTGGAGGCCTGCCAGGCTGCAAGGTGTGCTCAAGGCCAGCCTGAACTACATAGAGAGACTGTTTCAAAAATCAAAACAAAGTACCCTCAAAGAAAAAAGACTTGAGCAGAGTTACCAACACTTAACTGACCCCCAACTGTAGCAGAATGAAGACTGCTTTCCAGCATGTGTGACTAGAGCTCAGGCTAAACACAGACTGCTGCCCAGTTTCCTGCAGCTTGGGAGCTAGGAGTGGATGTTATATTTTTAAAACATTGTTGAAGGAAAAATATGCAAGAGATCCTATGTGGCCACAAAGCTGAAAATATGTACTGCTAATGTTTTTATAGAAACTATTGTTAACTTCTTTGGTAAGCTATAAAACAAATCTTTGTATTTTGCAATGTTGAGAATTAAACTCTGGACCTTATTCATCACAGGGAGAAAAAAATAGGTAGATACAAGGAGGAAAGAGATTACAAACACAAAAAAGAAATCAGAAAATAGAAAATTAACAAATGAGCTAAATGTGGTGCCATATACTTTTAATCTCAGCGCTCTGAGAGGCTGAAATAGTAGCATCTCAAATTCAAGCCCATTGTGGACAATTTAGTGACTTAATAGGTTGCAAAATAAAAAAGGGCTGGGATGTAGTTTAGTGCAAAGGCCCTGAGTTCAATCCCTGGTCAAAAAGAAGAAAAGAAAAATTAACAAGTAATAGAGGAAAAAAAATAAACTTAAAACAGATATTACTAATATGTAGAAATGAAAGAGGCAACATTACTAGAGACCCCTATATGTACAATTTTTTTTTTTTGAGACAGTGTCTCACTTTGTAGTTCAGGCTGACTCCGAGCTCAGCCTTCAACTCACATCACAGCAATCCTCCTGCCTCTGCCTCCTGAGTGCTGGGATTACAGGCGTGAGCCACCACGCCCGGTACTGTGGTATGTGGACTGGGCCTGAGTCTCCACGGTCAGTATTGTATGTGGTTGCGGGGGAATCAAAACTGGGCCCTTGCGCTTGTGAGATAGGCGCCAGAACCACTGAGCTAACTCCCCAACCCCCTATGTACAATTTTAGAAGACTAACACTATGTGAAGAGCTCTGTGCTAAATAACATCCAATTTAGATGATATGATCAGTTCTTTCAGCAGTGTAAATTACTGTAAACCAAATAAATGGAGACATAAATTGCTTTGACCTATTAAAGAAATAGAATTCATATAAAACATCACCACAGAGAGCTGTAGATCCATTGGTTTCACTGGTGGACTCTGTCAAACACCAGGAAGAAGTCTCAGCATCCTGATCTGTACTCCTCTGTATAAATTAACAGAATTCATCTCATCAAGGAGCACAGCTGTAGGTCTGGAAGGGCCAAGTTCTTACTCAGTCTGCAGAAGGATACAAGGAGGAATGTGTAGGCTGTGTGAGAAAGATGTGTGAGAAAGGCACAGTGTCCTGATGGTCAGGAGATGCCTGAAGACTACAGAAGTGCTTCAGCCACCTGTAGAAAGCAGCTTGGTGTGCATTTAGGCTGGAGTCAGTGGCAGTTTTGAAGCTGAGGCAAGAGCACATAAAGATTGGGCGGGGATTTGGCCCTGTGGTTCCGGCGCCTGCCTTGCAAGCATAGGGCCTGGGTTTGGTTCAGTCCTGGTAACCACAAACAACAGTGCTGGGTGTGGTGACTCACGCCCACCAGCAATCAGTACCATTCACCACAGTGCTGGGTGCAGTAGCTTTCACCTGGGGAGGCAGAGGCAGGAGTGATTGCTAAATTCAAAGCTGAGTTCAGGACCAGCCTGAACTGCAAAGTGAGACCCTGTCTCAAAAAACTAAAAAAAAAAAAAAAAGCCCAAAACAAAAAACAGAACATGGGATTGCCAGAAAATGACAGAGAGGATGAGACTGAATGCGGAGGCCTCTGTGTCAGGGCTTACAGGACTGCACAGGCTTCACAGACAACTAGTCATTTACAACTGTGAACAGTCGGTTTTTTTGTTGTTGTTTCTTTTTCTTTTTGAGACAGGGCCTCGCTTTTTAGTTCAGGCTGCCCCTGAAATCAACCTTGAACTCAACAATCCTCCTGCCTCTGCCTCCAAGTACTGGGATTACAGGCATGAGCCACCACATCTGGCACTGTGATATGTGGTACTGATGGCTGGTGGGTGTGAGTCTCCACGCCCAGCATTGTTGTATGTGGTTACTGGGGATCGAACCTGGGCCCTTGTGCTTGCAAGACAGGTGCCGGAACCACTGAGCTATAAATCCCTGGCCCTAAACAGTCGTTTTTAAAGTTAAAATATTAAGTAAGACAAATTCCATCATCTAATTACTATTTTTTTCTGATTCTGGGGTTGAACCCAGGATGTTTGTACAGCTTTCATTTCCAGCCCCATTTTACATTTTAACCCAAGGTCTCACAAAATCACTAAGTGGCCCAAGCTAGGTTCAAACTTGCAGTCCGCCCACCTCAGCTTCCTCAAGTCCTGGGATTACTGGACTGTGCCACTCTGCCTTGTTTACCATAATTTTATAGATAACTTCATGTAACATTGTAATGATTCATAAATTTAAAACTAAGTTTTAACTTTGTTAAAGATCCAGGCTTCATGTTCCCTTTTGTATTAGAGCAGTGAAAGCTTTGTTGCTAACCTGCCCTGGCCGTAGACTTACTAAGAGACTCACTGGGTGGACAAATCTGTTCAGTCTGGGCAAGAGCCAAGAAGGGGACTGCAGAGGCAGAGAGACAGTGGGGTCAGTGGTGGTCTTCAGGTTGGAGTGTCAAGACCTCAGGCCCAGTTGTTGTGTGAGGGCCCAATTCATGTGTGACCCTGGTGTGTTACTCAGCAAGATGGAGCCAGAAAGGCCTATGAGTGGGGGGCAGCACAAAGTGGGCTGAATTTTGTAAGATCTCCCCAAAGAACCTACTGATGTTCACTCAGCAGGGACTGGGTACTCGGAGGTGGGCTTGTGTTGTGAGTTATTAGTGTCTTCAGGATGAAGGGGCTTCTCTGGTATTGACACATGTAGACCTCAGGATGTGTTGGCATCAGGCGGCCAAGGAGCAAGAGGCGTCCATAGGCATTTTGAGTGCTGTGGGTGGGGCTGGAACCCATAGTAAGGATGGTGAATTAGCTGAGAGGGCCAGGTCCTGGAGCTTGGGGATGTCTGTGCTGCAGAGAAGAGCAGTTGCAAGGGAAAGCACAATCCCCAGGACTCATGAGTGTTCATATCAGAATGAACCTCTTGAATTTTCATGTAGTGTAGTTGAGGGCAGAATCATGAGTGGGAGGGAGGGAGTGACCTTTACTCTCTGCTTGCAGCTCCGTGGCCATCACAATGTTCTGGAAGTTTGACTTGAATACCACATCCCATGTTGACAAGCTGCTAGACAAGGAGCATGTAACGCTACAGGAGTTAATGGACGAAGATGACATCCTGCAGGAATGTAAGGCTCAGAACCGGAAGCTGCTGGACTTTCTGTGCAGGCCACAGTGTATGGAGGAGCTGGTGAACCTCATCACACAGGATCCACCCATGGACATGGAAGAGAAGGTCCGCTTCAAGTATGTACTGAGACTGTGACCGGGCCTGGTGCTGGGCAGTGCTTAGGGAGGACATGGGCAGTGTCTGAGGACAACCAGAGCCACAGCTCGTAATAAAAAGTGAGGAGGCCACTGTGGGTTTTGTTTGTGAGGTCTGAGTTCAGAATCTTGGGTGTATGTTTTCTCATTCTGAGTTATATATAAGTTTAAACTAAGTTTTGGTATGGTAAGGGTATTTTGAGTGACAGTATACTAAGAGAAAGGGACTGATCCTGTGATGGAGAGGCACATAGAATTGCTGCAGAGTTGGCCCCAGCCCGGCAAGAGGGCCAGGTCAGAGGGACATGCAGTACAGGTATTTTGATCACTGAACACCAGGAAATACTTCATTGAACTGTCCAGCTTGGAGGAAGTTTATCATTAGTGATTCTGACCATTCTCAGAGTTTTTCCTGCAGTTCTCCAGCCAGCATTTGACCAGGATGTCAGAAGATTACAGAAAGGGAAGAGGCCACAGTGAGGCAAAATGGTTACAGCTTTGAGTGAGGATCGAACATCAACTGGGATAATACTTCAAGTGGCAGCAGATCAGCCTCCAGGCTTTATGGTTGTGGCTCCATGAAGAGGCCACACAGCCCACTGTGTCCCCAGGGAGAGCTGGGGTAAGGCAGCAGTAGCTGTCAGGTCCAGGTACTTATGAGGAAGTGTCAAATCCATGCAGGTTGTGGTAAAGTCTTAGAACGGGATCAGCAAAGTAAAAAGTCCTGCTCTTGTGTGGCCTGTGAGCTAAGAACAGTTTTATATTTTCAAATGCTTGAAAGACATCAAAGGAAGAATACTTTGTTACATATATTAATGATATGAAAACTATTTTTTGTTGTCCACCATAGGGTCTTGGTAGACACACTTGTCCATATACAATGCAGAGTTGTGAGACTTGTGAGTTCAGTTGCAGCAAAGTCTCAAAAATATTTGCTGCCAAGCCTTTCCCAGAAAATCTTTGCTGACTTTTGTTTCACAAGGGAAACAACAATACTGGATGACAGGGCAAGCTGTCAGTACTACATCTGTGGGGGTCAGCCAGGTCCCTTCTGACAGTGAGAACCACATGATAGTTTACCAAGAGCAGGATCTTGCTCGTGGGGGAATGAGGAGTTTGGGGACCCAGTGACCACACTGGAAGCTCTTGTGGTCATATCATTATTCACAACCTCCATCCATTTCCTGTATATCCATCCCAATTTTGGGAAAAAATTAGAGCAAAGTGGCATGCATAGAAGGAGGACAGCTAGGGTTCTTAGGGTCAGGACAGAGTCCCAGAGTAGCATCAGTAAGCGAGGAGAGCTGCAGAATAGAGTATGAGAAAAATTTAGTAGTAGATTAATGCAAAGCCAAGCAAACAAAGCAAGAGAAACACACGTAGCTCTGGGGAAAGCCTTATAAAATTAAGTAGGTAGATCAGAGTAAACAAATTAGTTCAGCTGAAGGTAGATTTTACATATTCATATTAAGGTCTGTACCACATTTCTTTATTTTTTCATTTATTGTACTGGACATTCTGTGAACCTTTTCAGTATACAAATTTATAAATCTTAGTACAGGCAAATTTCTTTTATTATTTTCCTGATAATTTTTCTCTTCCAATTTTTCCTCTGTTCTCTCTTCCTGGGGAGTCTACTTGGGTGTAGATCACCTGAATACTTTTTCTTCTTTTTGTTCTAAATGTTTTATCTTTGTCTTTTTGATGTATACCTGAGAGGCTTGAGTTCCCATCTTTTTCTACTTTTCAAATTTCTATTATATTTTTAATTTCTCAAGAGCTCTTTCTTATTTTCAGATTTTTTTTTTCATTTTTGAAACAAAGTTTCACTACTTTGTTTAGTCTGTCTTAAACTCCTGGGATACAGCAGTCTTGCCTCAGTTTCTTTTGAGGCAGGAAGCTCTTTTTCTTTCTTTTTTTATTTTTCATTTTTTGCAGTACTGGGGTTCAGACTCGGCACTGTGGACTTTCCCTGGCCTTGCCTCAGTCTCTTGAGTGTTGGGTCTACAGGCACACGTCATCTTTCCTGATTCCATGATTGTGTACATGTGCATATGTGTGTGCACGTACACATATGTGTGTTACTGAGGGCCACTGAGCTACATTTCTGGCCCTTATTATTTTTTATTTTGAGGTAGGTCTCACTAAATTTCCCAGACTGGCATAAACTTTGATCTTCCTGTCTCGGCCTCTGTAGAATTGTAAGTGTGTGCCACCACATCCAGCTCAGACACTTGAATCAAAGCTCCCTATTCTTATTCTGGATAGTGCCTTAGTGTATCATATTCCTTCTGAGACTAAGGCTCTTTTTAAAGTTCTTTTCTTTTATCTGGACTGTCTCTTCTGTGTGCCTTGTCTTTGGTTGGTTAGTGCTATATCCTTTGAAGAGTGAGGCCCCAAACCCTGCACAATTTGAGGTCTGAGTGGGGCTTACTCAAGCTTCTGCACAAGTGAACTCCAGGAAATGCTGGTAAACTCTCAGTTTCCTTGTCCCATTGTTTCCTTCAAGAGAGGAGCAGAGGTCCGTTTGCATCTGGGGAGCTGACTGAAAATGAGTCTCTGGATCACCTCGTAGTGTTCTGGAAAGCACCTCAGTTCCGCTGGGTTGTGCTTGGTGTCCCTGAGGCGTGAGCAGCAGTAGTTCACCTCTTCCTGGAATAAATCTTTCTAGGCTTGGGGAGGGTCTGCATGTACTACTGTATGTGACAGTTTTAGCCCACTCTCCTCTTTCCCACCCACTATCTCAATGAGTAGACCTCACATTTTTGGGGGTTTTTTTTGAGACAGGGTCTCACTTTTGTAGTTCACACTGGCCCTGAGCTCAGCCTTAAACTCACAGCAATCCTCCTGTCTCTGCCACCCAAGTGCTGGGATTATAGGTGTGAGCCACTGTGCCCAGCATTGTGGTATATAGTACTGATGGCTGGTGGGCGTGAGTCACCGCGTCCCACATTGTTTGATTCCAGGGATCAAACTCAGAACCTTGCACTTGCAAGGCAGATGCTAGAACCACTAAGCTAAATCCCCGGCCCAAATTTTATTTTATTTTCTTGGCACGAGGGATCAAACTCTCAGTACCTTGTGCTTGCTAAGCGGGCGCAGTGCTGCTAAGCTACACCTCTGGCTCCCTTATATAAATTTTAAGATTCACCCGAGTGCCTCTCTCGGAGCGTGTGTTGCCTGCACGGGTCCACTGGCAGGTCCCCTGCCCTCCGCCGGCCTGTGACTCATGTCCCGCCACAAGGCCGGCAGCGCGCCCCTCTGAATAGAGCCTGCGCCCACCACCAGCCTCCACGAGGAGGAGATAGAGACCTCAGACTGATGCGCGGGCCCTGCAGGCCCCAAAGGAGCTGTCCGCACAGGAACGCTTCGGGGGCGAACCCTGCCACTTGCCTGGCCTGGTGCCTGCTGGCGCCACCCTCCATGCCCTGGCCTTGAGCCTTGCCGACCGCCCTCTCTGGACCAGCAAACACTCAGATCTGTCGCTGTCTGCAGACTTTCCCTCTGGAGGCCATCACTGCCTTTATAGACCACAAGAAGCAGGGCTGAAGGCCCTGGCCCCAGCAAGGGCTCAGCTCTAGAACCCAAGGAGCTGGCATTTTTGAGCTGCCTCCACTGTGGCAGACAGTTCACAGAGGCCTGGAAGCTGCTGCGTCACGCCCAGTGGGACCATAGGCCACTACCAGATGGAGTTGGAGGCCCCTGAGGCTCTGCTGCTGGGCGTCGCTGAGGTGGCTGCAGCCGTATCCGCGGTGGCAGCTGTGGGGCCGCCACCTGAGACCAAGAGCACTTGCTTCAGCCAACGGAGCCCTATCTGCCTGGTGTGCAAGAAGACCCTCAGCTCCTTCAGCAATCACAAGGTGCATATGCGCTCACACACAGGGGAGCGGCCCTACGCCTGCAACCAGTGTCCCTATGCCTATACCCAGAGCAGCAAGCTCAACTGCCATAAGAAGACACACCACCAGCTGCCCTCTCAGAGCCCCTGCACAACTAATGCTAGCCAGGAGCAGGTCTCCACAGCACCCCCCAAGCCAGATGCCCATGCTGCCGCCCCAGCCAGCACCCTGCCGTGCCGCGGTGGTGGTAAGGGTGCTGGAGTTGGCAGCCACAGCGTGCATCCAGGAGCCTGGGGCTCCTGGCAGTGGGGCTCAGGCAGGCCCAGGTGGGGATAGCTGAGGAGTGGCCCTCAAAGGACAGAGAACTGACCCTTCAGAGAACCAGAAGACCTCGCCCAAGAAGACCCCCAAGGTGGTGGGCAAGAGCCGTGGGCCGGGGGCAGCTGTGAGTTTTGCGGGAAGCACTTCACCAACAGCAGCAACCCTACTCGTAGGGCGGGTAGCCCTACGCCTGTGACCAGTGTCCCTATGCCTGCACGCAGAGCAGCAAGCTCAACTGCCACCGCTGCATACATGGTCTGGAGCCTGGAAACACCTGCTTCAAGTGCCCACACTTGTGTGTGCCCTTTGGTCTGCAAGCCACCCTGGACAGACACTTGCAGCAGAAGCACCCTGAGCTGGGAGAGGTGGCTTGAGCATAAGGCGACTGTCCTCACACCGTGGTCAGTGGTTGTATTGAGCTCACCACATCTTTGCAAATAAATGTCTTCCCTATTAAAAAAAAAATACATTTTAAAACCTTCTGAATCAGTACCTATTAGACAAAAAGTTATAAAACGTAAAGAGAAAAAAGAAAAAATTATGATTTATTTCCTTCCTTCCTCCCTTCCTTCTTCCCTTCCTTTCTTCCCTCCTTCCTTCCTTCCTTCCTTCCTTCCTTCCTTCCTTCCCTGTACTGAGGATTGAGCACAGGCCCTTGTGCTTCCAGGGTAGGCATGGTGCCACTTGAGCTAAATCCTCAGCTCCCAAATCAGACTTTCCACCTATATAAAATCTTCAGGTGTCACCTTCTAGCTCTGTCTCCTCAGTGATGTTTAAGGTTGGGTTCTGCCTTGGCTCTGGAAAGCTCTGAGGAGAGTCTGTATGTCCTCTGCTCCCTTGCATCACTGGATTTGAGCTCTGCCCGTTGCCCCAGTGTGTTTTGTTTGCTGCTGTGGCTTTCAGTCTCCCTGCTCTAAATAGCTGTGTGTTATCCCCTGCGCTGAACTCTTGTTGTCATGTTACAGTAATGCCATAAGGTGGGCACTGTATCCTGTTTTTTTTGTTTTTTTCTTCGTTTTTTAGATAAAGTCTCGCTTTGTAGTTCAGGCTGGCCCTGAACTCACTATGTAGCCTAGGCTAGCCTCACACTCACAGCAGTCCTCTTCCCTCTGCCACCGGAGTGCTAGGATTACAGGCGTGAGACACCTTGCCTGGCACAGTGGTACGTGGTTTCCCGGGATTGAACCTGGGACCTTGTGTTTGCCAGGCAGACGCCAGAACCACTGAGATAAATCCCCAACCCCTGCTATCCCGTTTTACACACAAATCTCAAAGGCCAGAAAGGTTGTCAGTGAGAGGTGAAACCAGCTCTGACCCAGCCCTCAGGCCTACTTTCTCCCCATGCCCAGCCTCGGGGCGTTGGTGGTATAGTGGTGAGCATAGCTGCCTTCCATGCCCATCCAGCCTCGTGGGCCCCGAGCACCAAGCATGCCTTATTCTGGTGTCTAGGCCTAGCTGCTGATAGGTCCTTCACAGCTCTGAGGCTGTTCATGGGAAGCACTTGAGAAAAACCACTTGCACGGTCAGCCTAAATCCTTCTTCCACTTGCAGGTGGCACCATGCTCAGGTAGCTATTTCCTTTGAGTCTCTCAAAACCAAGAACTCTTGGATCTGGCAGATCCACATGACCACCTTGGCTTGGCACTGGGTGCATGTTGGGAAGAGAAGGTCATGGCAGCTGACCTCAACTGAGTGTTTCCTGTGTGCCAGGTGCCACTCTGCTTATACATATTGGCTTACCTATATTCTGTTATCCTCACAGCTTTGTAGAGAAGGCAGGTGTCATCACTTCCATGTTCAAAGCGTCAGGGGTTGGCCAGGTATAGAGACAGTCCTTTCCTAAGGTAGTCAGGCCCTTGGAATGTTCTCACTGAATTCTAGACTTTTTTTTTTTTTTTTTTTGAAAGATAGGGTCTCGCTTTGTAGTTCAGGCTGGCCCTGAAATCACTATGTAGCTCAGACCAGCCTCAAACTCACCTTGAACTCCTGCCTCTGTTCCCAAGTGCTGGGATTATAGGTGTGAGCCACCACCCTGGCACTGTGGTATGTGGTTGCCAGGAATCGAACTTAGGACCTTATGCTTGTCAGGCAGATGCTGGAACCTCAGAGCTAAATCCCCAGCCCTGAATTCCAGCCTTCTGAGCCCTGAGGATTCTCTCTGATAATCCCAGGTGTACCTACATGAGTGACAGAGCTATAGGCCTTGTTACTAGTGCTACCATCAAGGGGCTTAGTCTGGACACTGTGGAGAGGTATCTGCACTGAGTATTGGGCAGATGTGCCCCTTGGGTATTAGACAAGTGTGCCTCCCTGGGTGTTGGACAGGTGTGCCAATTCTGGGCATTGGATAGATGTGCCTGTGCTGGGCATTGGGAAGGTGTGCCCACCCTTGGATGACAGTTATCCTTCACTCTCTGTCATCAGTTACTTAAGAGGGAACACAGTGATGTCAGTACAGGACTATGCATGCTAGTGTATAATTTTTACAACTATTGACTTTTCTTAAAAATAAATTGGCCAGGGCCGGGGAGTTAGCTCAGTGGTTCCGGCGCCTGTCTTGCAAGCGCAAGGACCCGGTTCGATCCCCGGTAACCACATACCATACTGGGCGTGGAGGCTCACGCCCAGCAGCAATCAGTACCACATACCACAGTGCTGGGCATGATGGCTCACACCTGTAATCCCAGCACTCGGGAGGCAGAGGCAGGAGGATTACTGTGATGTGAGTTTGAAGCTGAGCTCAGGGCCTGAGACCCTGTCTCAAAAAACCTAAAAAAAAAAAAAATAAAAAATTAAATAAATAAGTAAATAAATAGGGCCAGGGATTTAGCTCAGTGGTGATGTTCCTGCCTTGAAGGCACAAGGTCCTGTGTTTGATCCCTGGTACCAGGAAAAAAAATTACTTACACGTTGGCTTATACTAACACTGTATCATAAATTACAGCTGTGGTATTTCTCCAGACTAGGGTAGTTTGGGTTTGTATTTACTGATATGACAGGATAGGGACATGGTGGGAGAAGAAAGGTAGATTTCCTGTGCAGAAAGATGAAGGTGCTTGGACTTGGCCCCAGTGAAACAGTTGGTTAGATATGAGGTAAAAGGTCTACCAGGTGAGTATAAAGCCCTCAGAGAGAGGAGACATGGAGGTTATTTAGAGAATGGAAGGGAATGAGAAGCTTGTACCTGGTGTTAAAAGTTTAAGCATCTAGCAGTCAAAATACCTGTAGAGGAGCAGCCCACTTTTGGGTCCCTCTTCTGTCTTTTTTAGGCAGAAGCTATCTCTCAAAACTTTCTACTCTTAAAAAAAAGCAGTTGGTCCCAGAATAATAATTGCCCTGTTCTGCGGTCTGTTCATTGCTTTGTTCTGATTTCATGGGTCCTGAGAGTTGGAGAAATCTAATCTCATCTCCAGTGCTTGGACTGTGCCCTTTTAGATACCCAAACACAGCCTGTGAGCTTCTGACTTGTGATGTGCCGCAGATCAGCGACAGACTAGGTGGGGATGAGAGTCTGCTGAACCTTCTGTATGACTTCCTGGACCGTGAACCACCACTCAACCCTCTGCTCGCCAGTTTTTTCAGCAAGACCATTGGCAATCTCATTGCAAGAAAAACTGAACAGGTAATGATGTGTGAAGTCCACTTGTTTTCAACAACCGCAGCTGCCACTGAGCACCTGGCACAGGCTGTGGAGACAGTTTTGACTGCTCAGTAGGACACAAGTGGAGCAGTGTGGGTGGCTGACATATGACTTGAGTTTGAAGAAGAAAGTGTCCCCCCAGAGATGTTTGTGATAGTCAGCATAGAAGTGAGCAGCACTTCCTGCCTGCACTGGAGACAATTCTTCTTTTAACTGACAGGCACAGGCACAAGATCTTGGGCCTTAAATGTCCAGCTGTATGTATCTGTGTGCGAAATATGTCTGTGTCCAGAGCACTTACTGCTTCAAATCAAATAAAGATAATATGTACATTAGGTTTTGCTTTGGAGGGGGCACTGAATCCAAGGGCATTGTACCACCGAGCGCACCCTTACCCTTTTGTTTTATTTTTTAATTTAAAAAATGTTTTTGAGAAAAGATCTTACTTTGCAGTTCACACTGGCCTTGAACTCAACATATATTCTAGGCTGGCTTCCAACTTGCGGTGAAATCCTGTCAGCCTTCTGAGTGCTGTGATTATAGGCATGTACCACCATTGCAGCACCCTTTTTAATTTTTGTGATTGAGTTTCACTGAGTTGCCCAGGCTGGCCATGAACTTAGAATTTTGCTGCTTCTGCCTTCCAAGTAGTTGAGATTACAGGTGTGTGGCACTGTACCCAGCAACCAGCATTAGTTAATTAGTTCATTTGTTTGTTTATTTGTTTATTTATTTTTGTGGTTCCAGGGATTGAACTCCAGACCTTGTGCTTTCAAGGCAGGCCCTGCAACCACTGAGCCAAACCACTGAATCCCAACATTAGTCTTTTGCAGGAGAGTGAATCAATCTTCTAGGTGTAGAGCGGTCTTTTCTGTTTTACTCTCAACCTGACACAGACGTGAGCCCCTCTACATTATGGCCGCAGGTTGGGGAGACCTGATTGCAGTCTGTACCTGCCATTGTGTTCAGCAGCCCATCTTGGACATTATTCTTTCTTGTTACCCTTTCCCTTGGATTTTTTCAGAATACATCTCAGATGCCAAGTCACTTCTTTTGTAAATATTTCAGTATATATCTCTGACTTACAAGGACTTCTTTCTGCCTGAGATTTAGCTCAGTGGTACTGCACCTGCCTTGCAAGCACAGTGTCACAAGCTTGATCCCCAGTACTGGAAGAAAAAAAAACCCCAGCAAAACAAGGACTTCTTTCTTCAAAATATTACTAGGTATTATAATACCTCCAGAATATTAGCTTTAGTTGTTTCATACTATCAAGTGTCTGTTCATGGAACAAATCAATATTTTGTATCTGTGTTTTGAAGCCTGAAAAAAGTCATGGTTACCCTTGAAGAAATTCTGTGGACATATGGTAAACATTGAGAGGAATGTAATTTTTTTGTGAGATTTAAATCAGACTGTGAAGGACAAGAAAGGATTGTCTCACTTTACATCTGTTTTTTGTTTTGTTTTTTTGTGGTACCAGGGATTGAACTCAGGACCTTACACTTGTCAGACAGGCATAGCACCACTTAGCTACATCATCTGCTGTTTTTGAAGCAGACTAGAATGAAGGACACCAGTGCAGGGGTGTGTGTGTGTGTGTGTGTGTGTGTGTGTGTGTGTGTACGTGTGCGCGTGTGCGCGAGGCCATTATTTTGCACAATAAGAGGACCTCAGCCAGGTTAATGTTGCAATTGTGACCTTCACAGTTTATTGTAGTCTGGTCATACTCCTCTGCCACTTTCAGATATCATTTTACAATTTAACTGGCGTATATAATTTACCTCTCCTTTTTTTACCCAGGGCTTAGTACAGTAAATTAATATGAACTGAACTCTTAAAAAATTTTAGTCTTTTGAAAAATATGTAACACATTTACATGGAATTCAAAGAAGACAGAAATCTGTAAAACTCTCCTGTAGTAATCTCTAGGGATAACTACTGTTAATTATATAGTGCATGTTCCACTAAAGTTTTCCAGTGAACATGCTAACGTGTAGTTACTAGTTTTCATAGTGAGCAGTGCGTCTTCCTCCTTTGCTTCTCCAGAGTTAGGGAATGGCCCAGGGTTCAGGTTTTCAGGCAAAAGACCAAAGTTTTTTCAAACATATAAAACTGTGAGCCCTCATGTCTGTCACCAGGTTTCCACGTGATCGTGACTACTATGGCTCGTATTTACATTTTCCTCAAAAGCCTTATACATTCATAAGTGGGGCTTTTCAGAGATGGTTGGATCTACAGTTTGCAATGCTGGGATCAAGGGTATGTGATTATTAAATTGGTTGATAGACTAGAAGGGACAGAAAGAGGTCTGCTGTTGTCACTTGCTGTTTCTGCGTTCCTGAGCCTTCTGCTCACCGTGAACTGTTTTCCTCTGTGATGCCCCTCTGCCATGCTATACCACTCTGCCTTGGAGCCAGCAAGTACTGAAAACTCTACAAACAATGAGCCAAAAAACCCTTTCCTTTTGATGTGAAGTGTTGGATTTTTTGTCTCAGCTACAAGAGAAAGGTAACCAAGACAATGATCAATCTTATTTCTTCTGAATCCCCTTATTTCCAACACTCACTCCAGATATAACCTTGATTCAAATTCCAGATATCAGATAATTTTGTATGTATTTCAGTTTGTTTTTTGTTGGTTTGTTTTTGAGACAGGGTCTCGCTTTGTAGTTCAGGCTGCCCCTGAGCTCAGCCTCAGACTCACATCACAGCAATCCTCCTGCCTCCGCCTCCCGAGTGCTGGGATTACAGGCGTGAACATGCCTGGCACTGTGGAATGTGGTGCTGATTGCTGCTGTGCGTGAGTCTCAGGTCCTTATTTCTATTTTCTTTTTCTCACACCAGAGAAACAATGTAGTATTTAACTATGTGTGTCTGATTTATTTCACTTAAGAGTATGGTGTTAAGGTCTGTTCACTTGGCTGTAAATGTCTGAATCCTTCTTTATGGCACAGTAGTGCTCCATTGTATAGAAAAACCACATCTTCTTTATCCATTCGTTGATTGCTGGGCGTTTGGGCTGTTTCTAAGATTTAGCTGTTATAGACTGTGCCACTGTAAACGTATTTTACTATGTTATGACGCTTTTAATTTCTTCTTAAAGATACCAAGAAGAGGAATACCTGGGTCAAATGGAATCTCTAGTTTTAGTTCTTTTGAGAAATCTCGACACTGATTTCCCCAGCAGTTGGACCAGTCTACACTCCCATTGACAGCAGAGAAGGGTTCCTTTTCCCCCACAACCCCTTCAGCATTTGTTATTGTCTGATTTCTTGATAATAGCCATTCCGTCTGGAGTGAGATGGAATCTTAGCAAAACTGGGATATTTTTGACTCCTCCCCCACAAAAGCTACCTGACTTTCCTTTACTCTCTTTATCATTTAATTGTAGAAAGTGTCTGATTTCTTCTTTAATATCATCTGTGACCCACTGGTTGTTCAGGAGGGTATTATTAAATTTATTGGAAATCAACAGCAAAATAAATCACAGAACTCCCCTCCCCATGTACGAAAGCTTTGTTATGAAGTTCTTGTGGTTTCTTTTGCTGTTGATTTCCCTTTTCATTGCACTATGGTTTGATAATGTGGAGGGGATAATTTCAGTTCTTTTGCATTTATTTAAGCATATTCTGTGAGGAAGTATGAGGTCTATTTTGGAGAACATCCCATGTGCAGCTGAGAAGAATGTGTATTCTGATGTTGTATTGTGGAAGATCTGTAGATATCTACAGACATCTAGCAGGCTTATTTGTTCAAAAGTTTGGTTCAGTTCTAATATGTAATTGTTGATTTTTTGGTCTAGAATATCCATTAGAACACTTTGGAGTGGTAATTTGGTGGTCATGAATTTCTTCCCATGTTCTTTGTCATGGAAGGATCTTATTTCTCCATTGGTGTTTCACAGGGTGCATCAGTCTGTATTGGATGTTGTTTTCCTTTAGAGCTTGAAATACTTCACTCAAGCTCTCCTTGACTTGAGGGTTTGGTTGAGAAGTCTGCTGTGATTCTGATGGGCTTTCTTTTATAGGTGATTTATTTCTTTTTTCTAACTGCTTTTAAAAATCTGTCCATGGGGGCCGGGGATTTAGCTCAATGGTTCTGGTGCCTGTCTTGCAAGTTCAAGGACCCGGGTTCAATCCCCGGTAACCACATACCTATACTGGGTATGGAGACTCATGCCCAGCAGCAACCAGTACCACATACCACAGTGCCGGGCGTGGTGGTTCACGCCTGTAATCCCAGCACTCGGGAGGCAGAGGCAGGAGGATTGCTGTGATGAGTTTGAGGCTGAGCTCAGGGCTAGCCTGAACTACAAAGCGAGACCCTGTCTCAAAAAACTGAAAAAAAAAAATCTGTCCATGGGTCAGGGATTTTAGTTCACTGGTTCCAGCGCCTGTCTTCAAGTGCAAGGGTCCAGGTTCAATCCTTGGTAACCACATACAATACTGGGCATGGAGACTCACGCCAGCAGCAATCAGTACCACATAGAGTGCCAGCATGGTGGCTCACACCTGTAATCCCAGCACTCAGGAGGCAGAGGCAGGAGGATTACTGTGATGTGAGTTGGAGGCTGAGCTCAGGGCCAGCCTGAAGTACAAAGCGAGACCCTGTCTCCTCACCCCCCCAGAAAATTCTGTCCTTGTGTTATATTTCTGGAATCTTATATATCTTATCTTGGGGAAGCTTTTTTTGATCATGGCCTCATTTATCTGTACATCAAATTCTTTTTACCTCGTTGGGAAATTTTCTACCATTACTTCTGCGAACAAGGTTTTTTAAAAATGTCATTTGTGCTATCTCTTGCTTTTTCATTGACTCCAATCAATCTTATGTTGTTCTCCTTTGGATCACCTTGCAGCTGCTGTATTGACTTCTCATGATCTCTTGCTATTTTCAAGAGATCTTTCTTTTCATGATTGCTAACTGCATCTGTGTCTTCTGTATCTGATGCTCTGTCTTCACATTGGCTCATTCTGCTGTGTATACTTTCAGTGGAGTTTTTGGTTTCCTGTTTGAATCTGTTTCTTTACTGTACCGTGTGTTCATGGTTTCTATTTCTTTCCAATGCTGAGTGTTCATGATTTTCATTATCCTTTTGAGCTCTTCTGTATTTTTAAATATGTATCTGCTCGAGTGTCACTAAGCATGTCTTTCATTCTAGTCACCATCTCTGTAGTTATTTGAGAAATTATTTCTGTTTTGATTTTTGGTATATCTGGAGGAATAGCTTATTAGTACAGTTATGTCATCTTGGCTAAAGTAGTATAATAAACCATTATAGTAGCATCAAATATAGCCCAGGAAATGACAAGCTGTAGTAACTATTAATTTACCACCTTTAACTATGGAAACTAGATTTGTGGTCATGTAACAAAATCTAGAACAAATCCAAAAATTGTATGCAATAAGTAAACCCATAATATGGTTATTTTACCCTTGGGGAGAAGATTTAAAATGAGTTAGGGAGGAAAAAACAGAGAAATAGAAGAAAAGAAAGAGATCAGAAGCAAAGTTGGAGTGTAAACTTTAGGAAATTGGTAAAGAAGGGAAAAGAAAAAAATAAAAAGAGCAGAACAACAAAAACTAGAAAACTAACCCTGTTCAAAGTAATCAACAAAAAACAAAACAAGAACTAGAAAGATGGAAAAAAAGAAAAAAGTAGAATAGAAAAAAGAAAATAAAGTTCAATTCATGGTGTGTCTCTGCTATCACTGGTAGATAATGCAAGCAGACTCCAGAGCCAGTTTGACTGATCTCAGCAAGTCAGCCACAGCTTCACATGGAGGGGGATCAGTAATCCCAGCCAGCCTGCCCCTTCAGTTCCTCTGAAGTTCTGGCCAGTTTCTAGCTATGACATTAGAATCAGATTCCTTGAGCCTACAAGTTTCCTTTGCCTCCTGCCTACTTGAACTCCACTCCCTGGCCTCCTGCTGACTTGAACTTGACACCAGCACTGAAACACCTGGAGCCATAGATGGAGTCAGCCTGTAGCTGTTTGGAGTTCTAAATTCAATTGGTCCCTCTCCAAGATAGCCACTAGCCAATCACCCTCTCCTGGATGTTGTCTAAACCTGGATAACTCACCAGCCACTCTGATCTGCTGCATCCACTATTTTGTTCCACTGGTCCATTTCTCCATGGAGGCCTCTGGGTTCACCAGTAGTCATTGTGCATCTGCAGGTTTGACCCACCATTCCCACACAGAGGCTCCAGGCTCTAGGAAATAGAACACTGCTTGTTATCTCCCTCTTCATTGAGATTGCTCTTTACTCCTCTCCCCCCCAAAAAAGTGAAGGGAGACATTACTAGAAGCTTTGCAGTAAGTCGTATCTCCTATAAGCCATGGTAGCACAAAGCAAAACAAGTAATAAATAGACAAAAATGAGACCTAGAGAAGCTGAGCTTTGGGCCTGATTGATTCTGCTCTAGCAAAGATGAAAAGACCTCGGGCCGGGGAGTTAGCTCAGTGGTTCCGGCGCCTGTCTCGCAAGCGCAAGGACCCGGGTTCGATCCCCGGTAACCACATAACAATACTGGGTGTGGAGACCCACACCCAGCAGCAACCAGTACCACATACCACAGTCCCGGGCGTGGTGGCTCATGCCTGTAATCCCAGCACTCGGGAGGCAGAGGCAGGAGGATTGTGATGTGAGTTTGAGGCTGAGCTGAGGGCCAGCCTGAACCACAAAGCGAGACCCTGTCTCCAAAAACCTAAAAAAAAAAAAAGATGAAAAGACCTCAAGCTTGTCACTATTTATTGTGTTGGTTCATAGGGAATATCAGTTGTCTCAGAGGGCAGAGATAATCCTAAATTCACTTTTTTTTTTTTCTTAGGTTTTTTGAGATAGGGTCTCGCTTTGTAGTTCAGGCTGGCCCTGAGCTCAGCCTCCAATTCACATCACAGCGATCCCCCTGCCTCTGCCTCCCGAGTGCTGGAATTACAGGCGTGAGCTGCCATGCCTGGCACTGTGGTATGTGGTACTGATTGCTGCTGAGCGTGAGTCTCCACGCCCAGTATTGTATGTGGTTACCGGGGATTGAACCTGGGTCCTTGCACTTGCAAGACAGGCGCCGGAACCAGTGAACTAAATCCTCGGCCCCTAAATTCACTTATAATCTAATGGAATATCCACTGTCTCAGAGAGTGGAGGCAATCTTGAGTATTTTTTTTTTTTTAGTTTTTTGAGACAGGGTCTCGCTTTGTAGTTCAGGCTGGTGCTGAACTCAACCTCAGACTCAGCAATCCTCCTGCCTCTGCCTCCTGAGTGCCAGGATTACAGGCGTGAGCCACCCTGCCGGGCATTATGTTGTGTGATACTGATTACTGGTGGGGCGTGGGTCACCATGCCTGGCTTTGTTGTATGTGATTACCAGGGATGAACTGGGACCACTGAGCTAAATCCCTGGCCCATCCTGAGTTGTTATGCTAATGTAGTCTTGCCTTTAAGCATCACAACATCATGGAAGGACTCAGGCCTCAAAATGGCTCCTACCACCCTTTGTCTTCAGTTCTCAGTTTAGATCCTTCCTGGATCCTGGGGACTCCCTTACCTCCTCTTCCTCATTGCACCACTATATTCCAGGGTCAGGACACTAAATCTCGGAGAGGCTCTTTGCCTCCTATCACTCTGCTATTTTCCTTAAGCCTCTTCATTCTTGTTTTGTTTTGATTTTTTTTTAACCCTTTAAAAAAATTTTAAACACTCTTAGGGTGCAGGCTGTACAGGTGCAGCTATTGTTCGGTTAAGGTACAAGTGGTGTGTGGCTGAGGCTCCTCTGACATACTGCTACCTATTCCTTATCCTCAGGAGTTAATTAACATTCACATTGATTTATCTACTTAAAAATTTTTTTCCTGTGGCTTGGTGATAGGACTCAGGCCTCAAGCATGCTAGGCAAGAGCTCTCCCATTGAGCTACATTCCCAGCTTCTGTACATTGCTTTTTTTAGCACACATGCAGACAAAAGCACAGCACAGTTTACTTAGGCCAGGAGGTCCTAAAAAAGTCAGAGTTGTGGAATATTACTCCTTATTACTGCTTCCCCTCTCCTCAGAGTCACCCTCATAACTTAGATCAGTAAATTTAGTTTGCCGATTTTGAGGTTGTCAGAAATTTATAGGGGAGAGGCTGGGCATTGTGACACATGTTTGTAATCCCAGCACTTGGGAGGCAAAGGCAGGAAGATCACGAAAGTTTGAGTCTAACTTTGGCTACATAGTGAGTTCATGACCAAACTGAACTACAGAGTGAGACCCTGTCTCAAAATAAAGCAAAACAAAAAACCACACTTATAGGGGAATGGGAAAAAAATGAGTCAAGATATATCATATACAAGTATAAATTCTCAGTGATGAATGTGATGATAATATATACCTAAAATGTGCCAATAAACTCAATTTTTAAAAAAGATAGCCAGAGTGATGATGCATGTTCATAATTCTACTACTCTAAGAGGCTGAGGCAGGAGGATCACAAATTCTATCTAGCTCAGCCTGAGAATGTTAGCAAATTAGTAAAAACCTGTCTCAAAATAAAGTGGGAAACACTGGGGATGTAGCTCAGTGTGAAGGCCCTGGGTTCAGTTCCCAGTACAACACACACACACACACACACACACACACACACACACACACACACACTCTCTTATAGTAGTTATACCCTCATTATTTTACAGTGTCAAAATCTGGGTTTGACATTAGTGCAGCTGATACCAGACATAGAGAAACTGTTGTTTTCATCATAATGAAAACTAAACTGAGGCAAAGAGCACAAGTTCAAAGGCAGAGGCTTTAACTGAGAAGTAAAAGAAAATGAGGAAGGGGGCCGGGGATATAACTCAGTGGGTCCGGCGCCTGTCTTGCAAGCTCAAGGACCCGGGTTCAATCCCCGGTAACCACATAACAATACTGGGCGTGGAGACTCACCCCAGCGGCAACCAGTACCACATACCAGTGCCAGGCGTGGTGGCTCACGCCTGTCATCCCAGCACTTGGGAGGCAGAGGCAGGAGGATTGTGATGTGAGTTGGAGGCTGAGCTCAGGGCCAGCCTGAACCACAAAGCGAGACCCTGTCTCAAAAAAAACCTTAAAAAAAAAGAGGAAGGGAATTGACGTGAGAAGAGTTGAGAGGGGCACAGGACTGACCCAAGTCAGACTGACCTTTTCATAATGGATAGGGTAAGCTTTCTGTTCATGAGTGGGGGCGCAGGAGTGTGCTAAAGTCTGGTAATTTACCAGTGGTCGTGGGCAATGCTATAGAAGGTGTTATCATTTCCTGTGCGACTGTCTCAGCCTTGAGGAAGGGGCAGCCTATTTATCCTTGTCTTGGATGAGCATCCTGGTCATGTTACAACGAAGGACTGCTGTATTTGCAAAGCAAACATGTGGTGGGTGGTACAAGAAAACATAGTCATGCTTTTTAACAGTATACTACCAGGCTAAGGGACCAGGAGTTTGTTTGTCCTTTGCTTCTGTGTGGTGAGCTCTGACAGTTTTATTCTTGGAGATATAATAGCAAAGGCATCCTAGCTTTAATGTTACATTTGTTTTGTTTTTTTGTTTTTCAGACATGGTCTTGCTTTGTAGTTTAGGCTTGCCCTGAGCTCACAACGTAGCCCAGGCAAGCCTCAGCTCACAACAATCCTCCTGCCTCTGCCTCCTCACTGCTGGGATTAAAGGTGTGAGCCACCACATCCAGCACTGTGGTACATATGGTACTGATTGCTGGTGCACGTGAGTCACCACACCTGGCATTGTTGTATGTGGTTACCGGCAATTGAACTGGGGACCTTTCGCTTGCAAAGCAGGCACTGGAACCACTGAGCTAAATCCCCAGCCCTACACCTGGTTTTTGAAGTTGATAAAATTATTTGAGAGAGTAAGGAGAAGGTATTTTTTTGTGATTCGTTTTCAGTGCTAGAGCTCTAATCTGGGGTGTTGCACGTGCTAGGCATGTCTCCAGTTCAGGGTGAGAAGGTAGGGAAAAACGGTATACTTTTTAATGAGTAATAGATGCTGAGGTAAGGCCTCCAGGGAGCACCTACTAATTGTCTCCATACTACTCGTTGTCCTGAGTTTGATCCCCAGTAACCACATACAGCAATGCCAGGTGTGGTGACGATGCCCATCAGCAATCAGTACCACATACCACAGTGCCTCTGTTTTACAGTGAATAACTCTGGAAAGAGAAAACACTCAACAGACTTCTGACATCAGTTTAGGGGTCATTAACCATGGACCACCAAGCATCCTCTGCGATGTAGCAGAGGATGTGCTCGAATCCAGTTCAGTTCTGACCTCCTCAGATTTTTGTTAGAAGCAGATCACAGAACTCAGGGAAAAATGTTTATTCATTTATTATAAAGGATATGATGTAAAGATGTCAGTTGAAAATGCTATTTGTCACCCTGGAATAGTGGCAAATGCCGCATAATCATAGTACTGAGGACTGCTGTAAATTTGAGAACAGCTTGTGCTATATAGTGAATTCAAGGACAGCCTGAATTACACTGTGGGCCCTTGTCCCCCCTCAAAAATAAGTGCTATTTGTCAAATAAAAACTATATCAGGGCAAAGGATTTAGCTCAAATGATACTTGTGCCTACCTTGGAAAGAAGCACAAGGGCCTGAGTTTGATCCCTGGTACTGAAAACAAAACAAAATAAAAACATAGTATACCAGCATATGAAAGGGTAAGAGTTATCCTATCAGACTTTATAAAGTTGATTGAAATGTATATAAACTGGAAGCAAATAAATAATACCTAAAAAGGTAACAATAGTCTGATTATAATTAGATCATAATATCAAATGCAAAAAACAAAATTATGTTCTTTATGAATCATTTGTCAAATAGTGGCACTTATTTCAGATATTCAGATTGGCTTCTGGTAGTTCGTCAAAGTTTTCTGTAATGAACAATGGTTGGTAAATAAATAAAGGATGTGACAATAAACAAATGAAGAGGTACATTTGACAAAGTAGACAGAAGAAGCAAAGAGCTCCCATGCCTTCCTTTAGGAACTCTTTCTGGAAGCTTCCTGGACTCAGTCCATTTGGGAAATTTTTTTTTTTTTTTTTTTTTGGGAGACAGGATCTCCCTTTCTAGTTCAGACTGGGCTTGAGATAACTGTATAGCCCAGGCAAGCCTCAAACTCACAGCAATCCTCCTGCCTCAGCCTCCCAAGTGCTGGGATTACAAGCATGAGCCTCCACATCCGGCACTGTACTATGTGGTACTGATTGCTGATGGGCATCGTCACCACACCTGGCATTGCTGTATGTGGTTACTGGGGATCAAACTCAGGACCTTATGCTTGCAAGGCAGACACTGGAACTACTGAGCTAAATTTCTCTCTGTCTCTCTGTCTCTCTCTCTCTCTCTCTCCCCCCACCCCTTTCTTCTCTCTCTTTCTTTCTTCTTTAAGACAGAGTCTCACTTTGTAGTTCAGGCTGACTCGGATTTCGCTATGTAGCCCAGGCTAGCCTTGAACTCAAGGCAGTCTTCCTGCCTCTGCCTTCCAAGTGCTGGGGTAACAGGCGTGAACTGCTGTTTACCCTCTTTTATTCTTTTAAAGAGACTTAACAATTCGGTGGTTTTAAACATTTGAGATGGAAGAGTTATATGGAAAAAAGCGGTGATAGAAAAAAAAAAAGCTTCTGGACATACTTGTTTTTTGTAGTATTTTATATTTGGGGCTGGAAATGGAACCTGGAGCCGGTGACTAGGTGACTACCACTGAGCTACACTCCCAGCCCTCAACAAGTGATTTTTTTTAGGTTATACAAGATGAAAACAAAGCAAAATTACTAAGAGATGGAAGCTTTTTTTTACAGCTGGGTATGTGATTTTCTAAGTGCATATACCACTGCCCAGCCCTGGGGTTAGAACTCTGCAAGCAGGACAGTCGCTCCCATTTCTCAGTGGGGGATGGAGGTGGAAGTATTTGATCTTTTCATCCTTTGCAAATATTTGCAGCAGGCCTAAAGCATCCCCAGCCAACCTTGGCCTAGTGTGTGTCCAGGCTACATTGTTCTGGGACAAATTCAATGACTGTAGCCAGATTCCTAATGGGAACGAGCTCCTCTCAGCTTCTTTCCCAATTCCCTGAGTGCTTCCTTCACCTCACCAGTATGACAGGTTTGGCCTACATCCAGGGCAGGTGGAAAACTGAGGACCAGGGCACTCCCCTTTAGCCCCCATTTTTTATCACATGCATGAACCTTTTATCCCCTTCACGAAAAGGCCCCAGAACACTCCCATCATCTGAATGCAGTGCGCCCAGGCCTTTACTGCAGTACGTCAGACACTTCTGAGGGAACTTGGGATGCCCTCAATTTCCCCCAAGACTCTGGCTTATAAAATGTGGTCACCAGAAACAGAGTGCTAATCAAAATTTTCATCTTCCTGCACACCAGTTTTACAGCCATTTTGATCCTGCTTAGAAATGATGCTGCCTTGTCCCACCCGCTAGAGTAAAAGCCTGCGTGGAAATCCAGACTGAAAACAGCCAGACGAGAGGGAAGCATTAAAGTAGCAGTAAAAGCCTGCGTGGAAATCCAGACTGAAAACAGCCAGACGAGAGGGAAGCATTAAAGTAGCAGCCCGCCAGCACCGCCTCCTTGGTTCTGTCCGCTACTTAGGCTGACGTTGAGTGCCCACAGTTTCTCTGAGAAGTTGCCAGGAAAAATGGAAGAGTGACAAGGAGGGAGAAGGGACTTCTCAGGGACGATCATTCACAGGCATTTTAAATTACACTTTAAAAAAGGCAGGAAAGTTCCCACTGGTGCATGATTCTGACCTATTATACTCTGCTATATTCAGAACAGTCCAGAAATTGTTTCTGATTTCTTTATACTCTGCTAATGGGAGTTTTTCAGAAGAATTGAAACAAATCTAATAGGTTTTTTGTTTTGCCTGTGGTAAATGGAAAACTTCATGTAAACAGCAACATAATGTATTCCCTGCTAAAAGACTTCTTACAGGATGATATCCTTCCCTCCTTGGTGTCAGCAAATTTTGCCTTCTACCTTTCCTCCTCTGGGGGCCATAGCTTCTTCTGTTTTCAAAAGATCCTGTTTATTTGCATGAATATTCTAACTTCATTAATCCTTCGTTAATCCTATAATTTGTATAGGTGCTTCCTTATGTAGGCATGATTAATTAAATAATTGGCCATTTGTACTCAGTTCAGCCTCCTAATCCTGCTGCCTTCGTTGAGTGATCAACCCTATCCTAAGTGTGTGGATCAACCCCATCCTAAAAGTGTGTGGAGGCAGATCCATTTACCTTGTTAACATATAAAAAGACATCACTTTGGAGAGAGAGTCCAAGGATTTTAGGAAATGAGAAAAGACCAAGTATGTATCTCACACATCATAACAGTGTACTTTTATAAACCTTGATATTTAGTAGTTTTCTCATTCTTTAAGATTTTTATTAATTTTGGGGGGCTTTTGGCATTAGCTTAGAATGAGCTTGTCAGTTTTCAGACTCCTCTGCCCTGGATTTGCATTAGTTTTACATGAGAGATGGCAAACTTACAGCCCTGAGGCCAAAACTGGCCTCATACCTGCTTGTGTGAATGAAATGCAACTTCTTGCATCTGGTCACACATAGAGGGCCCTTAATACTATAGTTATGGAGCTAAGTAGTTCAGCCTGTGAGCTAGCTGATGTTACAGTTCTCTGTGCAAAGTCTTGCACCTCTTTCATTAGGATTTATTTTTAAGTGTTTGGTTATTTGTGTAAGTGGTATCTTTTTAATTGAAATATTTATTGAGATAATTGTGTATACACATACAGTCTTTATGGCTTATATCGCTCCCTAAAGCCTCATGTACTCATAGGGGACATTTTGGAGCTGGCTGGATCTAGAGTGTTTGATACTAGGATTAAGGGTATAATGCTTAATTAGCCCACTGATTTGCTTAGCAGCATATTCCAGATTTGGATAATGAGAAGGTCCATCCTGGTACGGGTGGTACTACCTAAATGCTGATAGCCTAGATGGAATATTAAGGAAGGCAGGCTTACTGCTGCTTGCTGTCTTTTGCTTACCACACCATGAACTATTTCTCCTCTGTAATGCCCTTTTGCCATGCTTTCCTGCCTTGGAACCAGCTGACTATGGACTGAAACTTCTACAAACTGTGAGCTGAAATAAACCTTTACTCCTTTAACTTGTATGTATTGGGTATTTTGTGCCAGCAATGAGAAAAGTAACTAAAAGAAATTGTATGTAATAATATGAAGAAAACCCTATGTGCTTTTACTGGCTTCCCCCAGTGATGGTGTTTGGTGAAGTCCTAGTTCAGTATCACCAGGATATTGATGTTGACATGATCTCAGATCTTACATTTCTTGTTTCACTTGTGTGTGTGTGTGTGTGTGTGTGTGTGTGTATGAAGTTTCTTCCAGCCCATTGCCTGCATACAGTTGTACATCCAGCATCATGATCAAGATCCAGAACAGTCCCGAAATTGTTTCTAATTTCTTTATGTTGCCCTTTATAACCACGCTCACCTACCTCCCCACACTCAGCATCTGCCTCCTCATCCCTTCCCTTGACAACCTCTAATCTGTTCTTCATTTCTAAAATCTTGTCATTTCAAAATGTTATTTAAATTAAATCATCTAATATGGGGCCGGGGATTTAGCTCAGCGGTTCCAGCGCCTGTCTTGCAAGCGCAAGGACCCAGGTTTGATCCCCGGTAACCACATACCATACTGAGCGTGGAGACTCACACCCAGCAGCAACCAGTACCACATACCACAGTGCCAGGCGTGGTGGCTCACGCCTGTAATCCCAGCACTCAGGAGGCAGAGGCAGGAGGATTGCTGTGATGTGAGTTGGAGGCTGAGCTCAGGGCCAGCCTGAACTACAAAGCTAGACCCTGTCTCAAAAAACCTAAAAAAAAAATCATCTAATATGTAGCCTTTAAGAATTGCTCTTTTGCCACCATTATTTCTTGTCACTAGGTGTCATGGTGCATGCCTGTAATCCTAATACTCAGGAGGCAAAAGCAGGGAGATTACCATGAGTTAAAGGCCAGCCTGGGATACATAATGAACTCAAGGCTAACCTGAACTGTCTCAAAAAAAACCTAAATTAATAATTAATTGATTAAAATAAAAATAAAGGTTATATGACCTTATACAGTTTTGTTTTGATTTTTTTTTTTTTTTTAGTTTTTTTTTTTTTTTTTAGGTTTTTTGAGACAGGGTCTCGCTTTTTTGTGGTTCAGGCTGGCCCTCAGCTCAGCCTCAAACTCACATCACAATCCTCCTGCCTCTGCCTCCCGAGTGCTGGGACTACAAGCGTGAGCCACTACGCCCGGCACTGTGGTATGTGGTACTGGTTGCTGCTGGGTGTGGGTCTCCACACCCAGTATTGTTATGTGGTTACCGGGGAATCGAACCCGGGCCCTTGCGCTTGCAAGACAGGCGCCGGAACCACTGAGCTAACTCCCCGGCCCTTGTTTTGGTTTTTTTGAGACTCGGTCTCACTGTGTATCCCAGGCTAGCCTTAAACTCATGGCAGTCATCCTGTTTCAGCCTCCTGAGTACTGGCATTACAGGGGTGTACAACCCTGCCTGGCTTCCTTATATAGTTATATGGGATATGGCTCTTTCTTTTGTGTTTTCTGAGTTTGTATAATTTGGGGATTATTTTCTGTTAAGTAGTAGAATTTCGGAAGACTATGAGAGCTGTGAGAAATTTTGGGCATGAATTCCATGTCTTCTAATGTTCTGGGATGATTAATACTATTTTTTCATCAGTTTAGTACATATTCTTTCACAGGAATTCTTCATTTTTCTAGTTTTACAAGTTAGTGTAGATTTGATTTATTAACTTTTCATTATAATTTTTGTATCTGTAGTATCTGTAGCAATGTTCCATTTCATTCCTGATGCTGTTATTTGTGCTTTTTCTGTTTTTAAATTTTGTTTATTTATTGTTTGTTTGTTAGTTTGTTTATTTTTGAGACAGGGCCTGACTTTGATTTGAGATTCAGGCTGGCCCTGAGCTCACTATGTAGCCCACGCTGACCTCGAACTCACTGCAGTTCTCCTGCCTCTGCCTCCTGGGTGCTGGGATTACAGTTGTGAGCTGCCATGCCCAGCAGTGTGGTATGTGGTACTGATTGCTGGTGGGCATGGGTTACTACGCCTGGCATTGTTGTATGTGGTAACCGGGGATCCAACTCGGACCTTTTTCTTGCTAAGCAGGTGCAGAACCACTGAGCTAAATCCCTGGCCCCTATTTTAATTTTTTTAAAGACAGGATCTTGCAATGTATTTCAGGGTGGCCTTGAACTCATTCTGTAGCTCAGGCTGGCCTTGAACTCATAGTGGTACCCTGACTCGGCATCCTGAGTGCTGAGCATGGTAGTCCCACTGTAAAAATACGTCTCCACTGTATTTGTAGTCTCTCTCCAGAGGACTTCAATTATCCTTTCAGAGTGCCCTGCTCCTCTGCTTTTCTCTTACCCTTCTCTTCCTCCTCCTTCCTCTCTTCTTCTTCCTCATCCTCCTTTCTCTGTGTTCTGTTCTTTCCCTCACTTGTCTTATCTTCCTCCCCATCTGTCTCAGTCTCTTCTCTTGCTATGACTTAATACCACAAACTGGGTAATTTATAAGAAATTTATTCCCTACAGTTTTAGAGGATGGGAAGGCCAAGCATGAGAGACTTCTGTTGAGGGCAGAGTCTAGAGGATGCACACGATAGATAGAACGTTACCAGTTAGTACAGTTTTCCCTCTCCTTATAAAGCTGTTCAGATGCCAGTAGTGGTGGCTCACGCCTATAATCACAGCACTTGGAAAGCAGGGGCAGGAGGATTGCTGTGGTGAATTCAAGGCTAGCATGGGCTACATAGTGAGTTCAGGGCCAGCCTGAACTACAAAGCGAGACCCTGTCTCAAAAAACTAAATAGTAGCCCAAGGTTTAGCTCAGTGGTTCCAGCCTGTCTTGCAAGTGGAAGGGCCCAGGTTCGATCCTTGATCCCCGATAACCCCATACATCAGTGCCGGGCATGGAGACTCACGCCCATCAGCAATCAGTACCACATAACCACAGTGCTGGGTGTCTTGGCTTATGCCTGTAATTCCAGCACTTGGAAGGCAGAGGCAGGAGGATTGCTGTGAGTTTGAGGCTGAGCTCAGGGCCAGCCTGAACTACAAAGCGAGACCCTTCCTCAAAAAAAAAACTGTTCATGCAGTCACGGGGGGCCCCACTCTCATGACCTCACCACCTCCTAAAGACCCCCACCTTTAAATACCATTTAAGTGTGATTTAGGGATTAAATTTCAATCCATGACATTCGGGGGACATGTTGAGACAATGCATCCTCTCAGCATGTGTCTGCATAGTGAGGCCCCCAGTTGGTGGGACCTTCCCTGTGCTCTGCTTTCTCCAAAAGAGTGCCGCATCTATCCCAGCCCATAGCCCAGGCACCTTTTCTATGGTTGTATGGAAGATATGTGAAGACAGGAACCCAGGTGAGCGTCCCCCTGCCTCTTTTCACCATGACCCCCTCCCTGAATACTTCACCACACTTGTGGAGGTGCTTTGCCCCCCCATCTTGACTGCCATTACCTGTCCACATCCACACCTGCTATCACTGCCCACCAGCCAGCTGTATGACACCACTTTCTCATTTCTAAAGCTTCAGTCTTTTCTTCCTTTCAGCTTCTTATGGTTCCTTTCAGGGATTGTCCATTTATATGTACTGTGCTTATTGGGGTATGTATTCCAGAGCTGGGGGATGTTAGCAGTGACCCACATCTCCCAGCTCAGCTCTGTCCACTGTACCCATTTCAATTAGAAAAAGCTGAATCGGGCCGGGGATTTAGCTCAGTGGTTCCAGTGCCTGTCTTGCAAGCACAAGGGCCCAGGTTTGATCCCTGGTAACCGTATACCATACTGGGTGTGGAGACTCATGCCCAGCAGCAATTGGTACCACATATCACAGTGCCAGGCGTGGTGGCTTATGCCTATAATCCCAGCACTCTTTAGAGAGGCAGAGGCAGGAGGATTGCTGTGATGTGAGTTTGAGGTTGAGCTCAGGGCCAGCCTGAACTACAAAGCAAGACCCTGTCTCATAAAACCTAAAAAAAAAAAGCTGAGTCACTTCTGTATCATTAGGTGTTTGTTTTTAACTTTTAAAAATTTTTTACATAGTGTCTGTAATTCAGGCTGTGCTTGAGGTACTATGTAGCACAAGCTGACCTCGAACTTGCAGCAGTCCTCTTGGCCTCACCCTCTCAAGTGCTGGGATTACAGGTGTTTGTCACCACGACTGGCCATTATGTGTCAGATGGTAGCTGTGCACAGCAGCCTATACTGCCATACCTGAGACACAGTGTTCTGTACCTGCAGTGCTGACCCACCCTGGCCTGTGGAGCAAACTCCTCATAGGCACTGGTGCACTCTAAGGCTTTCTGCTTGTCCTGGGAGACGTCTTCCCTACAATTTTTTATGTGGCTCCATTTTTCCTCCTCCAAATACTTGGAAGTTAATCATTCTTATGAGAGTTCTTAGAGGACAAGTCCTGGCTATTAGAGCTTAGTGCTAAATGAATGTGTTTGATTTACAGGTTATTACGTTCTTGAAGAAGAAGGACAAGTTCATCAGCTTGGTGCTGAAGCACATGGGCACATCAGCACTCATGGACCTGCTGCTGCGTCTGGTCAGCTGTGTGGAGCCCATGGGACTCCGGCAGGAGGTCTTACATGTGAGTGCGGGGGTGGCGCTGTCCCATTCTCTGCAGGAGCCTGGCCCCAGCTCTCTACCCAGCTCCTTGGCATACATCACCATCAGGGTTCTGGTCTGTACCTTGTCCTACTTCAGCCCATTCAGAAGTCGAGCGTAGTGGTGCCTCCTCCCCCAGCATTCTCTGGCTCTGTTCTACTGTACTCACTGTACTCTACTCCTGCACTCACTCCTGATGCAAGCACTGGGTCTTGGAGCAGGAGCTCAGTATCTTAAGACCAGGCGTCACTGTGTAGCAAGCACAGCTGACAGTGGCTTCACACAAAGGCTGTTGCTTATTCTAGAGCCTGAGTGTGTCTGTTCTAGAGATCAATTAAAGGACCAACCTGTAGTTCCTGGAAGGAGGAGGGTTACCAGGCCTGAGGGTGCATTTGTTCTCCCTGTTGTTTGGCAGGCTTTGTGTTAAAGTTACAAGCTGCTGGGACTTTGCTTGTTTTCTTGTCAGATGTTGCAAGAGGTTATTCTCACTCAGGGATGACAACTCATTTCCTCATGGTCTTAACATTTACACAGCACAGCATGCACATCAGCTACTGGTAGTAACTGCTAGTAGGAAGCCTGCATAACTATATGCCATGCAGCCTTTTACCTGTATTACTTTATTCCATTTGCAGAGCAGTCCTATGGGTCACTTTCTTACCCCCAGAGGAGAAATCTGAGATGCAGGGCACCAAGTGTACCAGAGGATCCAGGTTTGCTAGTTCTGCTGTGCCCTGATGTAGTCACCCTGGGCCCCTACTTCTCTTGACCTTGAGGGTCAGGTTCAGCCCTCAGTATGCTTGTACAGCCATCCCAGAGTCTTTCTACTCTTCCTAATTCTGGGAAGGCCCTGATACCACAGGGAGCTGCAGCATATCTGACTTCCATGTTCATCTGGCCTCCAGGGCTTGTTTCTTTGGACTTACCTGCACCTTGGGCTTCTAAGTTGTGTCCACAGGATAGTGTGTGTACAGCATTAGGGCAGAAGGACAATGGTTCACTGACTTAAACTCTTTGAGCCTCTCCAGGGGTTCACTTATAGTCTTCTTTGGACTCTTTCTGGATCTGGGTAACTGATGTGTCAAGTAGAGTCTATCCTAGAAAACCTGGGTATGTGGGTTTCTGCTAAACTACAGAAGCTACTTCCATTTAGTTAGATGTGAGCAGAGATGTTGATGGGCCTTTTTTCCTTTTCAGTGGCTTAATGAAGAAAAAATCATCCAGAGACTTGTGGAATTGATCCATCCGCATCAAGATGAAGATGTGAGTCTCACAGAACCCATTTTCTTGCATGAAATCCCCATGTGTGGGCTGTTGAAGCAGTTGCTGCTGCCGGGGCAGGGTAGAGGGAGATAGTAGATCAGTCTCGCGCTCTGAGGACCAATTAGATGTATCTCTTCCTTTAATCAGTTCTAATATCTTGGTGCAGTTTTTGTTTATCACTAAAAATTAGCACATAACAGAAGTAGGGGTGTAACTTAGTGAAGGAATACCTGTTAGTGTGTGAAAGGCCCTAGGTTTGATTCCCAGCACTATAATAAAAAAGCAGAATATAATTTTAATGTGGATAGTGATGGCTTCTTGACTTTTTGGCTGAGGTCAAACTAGTGAGGTCTAACTCAGCCCCCAAATTATAACACATATGTATAAAAAATTAATGCATAAGTATTATAAAACTAGTCTAGTTGGGTATGGTGGCACATAACTGTAATCCTAGCAAGGGAGATTGAGGCAAGAAGATCCCTGTAATTTTGAGGCCAGCTTGGCTCATGTAGTGAGTTTAAGGCCAACCTGAGCTACATGGTGAGACCCTATCTCAAAAAAGCCAAAAACAGGACTGAGGATTTAGTTCAGTTTGTACCATGCCTACCTTGGAAGCATAAAGGCCCAAGTTTGATCCCTGGTACTGCAAGAAAAAAAAAAAGAAAAACAACAACAAAAACCCATCCCAAACCAAAAGTCTTAGTAGGCAAGTTCAAGCCCTGCCTTTAAGAGACTTAATAAGACCCGCTCATAAAATAGAACATATTAAAATAAATAAACAAAAATAAAACATATAAAGGGCTAGAGATGAAGATCACTGCAAAGGACCTAAAAAAAAATCATCCTAAAGAGAGATTACCTGAGCAAGTGTTTTTTATTTCCAGCAGTTTGTATGGTTGAGAATTTGGTAGAGGCTTCGTGGCCCCTCTGCTCAGGATGTCTCACAAGGCCGTAGTAATCTCAGGGCTTACCTCACGGAAACTCTGCTTTGATAGCCACAGTGGCTTGACAGCGTTCAGTTCAGGGATGGTATTGTAGGCTGCCCTCTCCTAGGTCAGGGCTCTCACATTGAGGCATCTGGCTTCATGGAGTGAGCTGGACCCAAGGCAGAGTTAAGTCCACCTCAAAAAGTGGCAGCTTTGTGAGTGTTTAAGGCAGCCAGCTGCTGTCTCATTCAGGCTGCCTTCTGCTCTTTAGTCTTGAATGGGCTCAACTCACACAAGAAGAGTGGTATCCAGCATACGGTGACTGGGTGGGATCCTGGAAGTTTCCTGCTATAACTCCAGAAACGTATGAGGTCATCCTTAGACATAGAAGGAAAAGCCAGCTCCAACCCAGGTCTCCTACTGAACTATGGCGGCAGAGATCACTCTGCACACCAGATACGGAAGAGTTACCTTGCGTACTAAGCACGAAGTCAGCTTTCCTGTGGCCCTCAGATGGCTCTTTTCTGGTTGAGTTCATTTCTGAACTTCTGTTTGGAGATGGCTGCAGATCCCACAGGTGGAGGGTTTCATCACTGGGACTGCCTTTTTCACTTTCGATGCCACCTGCAAGCCTGTTTGTCTCTCCTGTGCTCTGATGAACTGGCTACAGATTAGGCTTCTCACAGTCTCCTCCTTGGATTTGATTAAATTGCTTGAGTGGCTCTCAGAACTCAGGTAAACATACATCTGTCTGGGCTTATTAAGATTATTGCAAATGATACGGATGAACAGAGGTGTAGGGCAAAGTATTAAGGGAAAGGTTCAGAACTGCCACCCCTCTCCAGGGGTACACCTCAGGAACACCTACCTGCTCCACTCCAGAAGGTCCCCAAACCCAGACCTTTGGGGTTTTCATGAAGATTTCAGCAGGCATGATTGCTAATAGATAGGAAGGGAAATCCAGCCAGGCTGTCTGTTCATACTCCTCTTGGCTTTTCTCTATAGCATTCTTCCCTCCAGGTCATGGTACAACAAGGAGGGTCTTGTTAGACAGGTAAGTCAGAGTCATGAACCAGGAGCTATGGATGAAAACCAAGTATTCAAGCCAGGTGACAACACATACCTGTGATCTGGGATGTCCTCAGGCAGCTGAGACAGGAGGATCACAGCGAGTTTGAGGCCAGCCTTGGCTACATAGTAAGTTCGAGGCCAGCCTGAAATACAAAGTGAGTCTCTGTCTCAAAAATATATTCTTTTTTTTTTTTAGGTTTTTTGAGACAGGGTCTTGCTTTGTGGTTCAGGCTGGCCCTCAGCTCAGCCTCAAACTCACATCACAATCCTCCTGCCTCTGCCTCCCAAGTGCTGGGACCACAGGCGTGAGCCACCTGTGGTATGTGGTACTGGTTGCTGCTGGCCGTGGGTCTCCACACCCAGTATTGTTATGTGGTTACCGGGGAATCGAACCCGGGTCCCCGCGCTTGCAAGACAGGCGCCGGAACCACTGAGCTAACTCCCCGGCCCTCAAAAATATATTCTTATTGTAACATCATAAATAACAGCAGGTCTTCCTCTTAGCTGCCCACCCTGGTCCCTGTGGTAGTCACTGTGAGAGTTGGGTTATACTCTGAGAAGCTTTGTCTGTGCACTGAGTCTGTGCACTGAGTGTTTTATACACACACACACACATACACACACACACAAGTTGGGTTACATTCTGAGAAGCTTTGTCTGTGCACTTAGTGTTTTATTCTCTCTCTCTCTCTCTCTCTCTCTCTCTCTCTCAGTTCAGCAGCCTGGTCATTGTCCCCCATCAGCCTACTGGGCTAGCTAGACAGTTGGGAGAGGTGCATAGGCTTCTGTAGGAAGCAGAGAGACTGCCTTGTGTGAGACATAGAGCTCATGGGTTGGGTGTTTGAGGCATCCTGTCTTTTCTGTAAAGTAATAGACTTGTACAGTGCACATGCCAGTGCTATAAGAGGTCCGGGGTGTGTTTCTGCCTGGATCATACTGTTCCACATAGAATACCCCATTGTAAGCCAGTGCACATTCGAGTCACAGTGGAGGAGGGACAATATTCGTGTTTCCCTAAAAAAGTTGAGTTGCCTCTTTTCTCTGTAGCAACTTCCCTATTTTTTCCTTAACTCACAGAACCCTTTTTGAATAACAGCAGCTACTTGTCATTAAATTTAAAATATAAAATCAGTTAACATACTCATATGTCCAGTATATCTCAAAACATAGATCAAAGGTATAGAGCAATGTCTGTGTAGTATATTTGACCAGTTGAGGCCCTGTTTTGAATACCTGGGGATGGTGGAATACAGTTAAAAGAAGAAAAAAACAAACATTTCCTTTTTTGTTTTTTTTCAATACTAAGGATTGACCCATTCTCCTTACACTGAGCTACATACCTAAGCTATTTTTTAAAAATTGTTTTGCAGGGCCGAGGATGTTGCTCAGGGGCACCATGCCTGCCTGGCGAGTGCAAGGTCCTGAGTTCTTTTGCCAATATCTTTGTTGTTGTTGTTGTTGTTGTTTTTACTTTCAAATGGGTTTTCTAAATTGTCCAAGTAGGACTTGAACTGTGATCTTCCAGCCTCAGGCTCCCCAGTAATGGGACTATAGATGTGTATGACTGTGCCCAGCTCAGGTCTATGTCTTAATAACAAATGAGGAAATACAGCTTGCCTTGAAATGATCCTGTTACTCAGGAGTCCTTGTGAAAACTGCCTCTGAGAAAATTTGAATCTGACAGTGGTTTGCCCAGAGGCTGGTCCTGCTGCCAGCTATTGGTGACTGGGACACATGTCTCCCTGTCTTTGCAGAGGCAGTCAAATGCTTCTCAGGCACTCTGTGACATTGTCAGGCTGAGCAAAGACCAGGGCAGTCAGCTGCAAGAAACTCTGGAACCAGACCCTCTCCTCACAGCCCTGGAGTCGTGAGTACGGGCCAGGGGTGGGGTGTGCTGTGAGTCTTGCTTCTGGTCGTAGAGATGCACTGGACTACTGCTGAACGCCAGTTCAGAGCCTGTGGCGGGGGTTGGGAGGGTGGGTCTTGGGTCCCCGCGAAACAGGAGCCTAAGGCTTTGCCTAGAGCAAGACTTACAGGGTTCTCCAGGGGGAGAGCATTGCTGCGTCACATCTGTCTTCTCTGGCAGTGACTTCTGTGTGTGTCCGACAGGCAGGACTGTGTGGAGCAGCTTCTGAAGAACATGTTTGATGGAGACCAGACAGAGAGCTGCCTGCTCAGTGGAATGCAGGTGCTGCTTGCCTTGCTGGAGCCACGGCGGGCTGGGTGAGCCTCTCCCCTGGAGAGTGGTGCAAGCTGCTCTGATATTGCAGGATGTGGGTCCCCAGAGAATAGCTGAACTGTGTGTCTCATTCATTTTTGGTTATGCAAGTAAAAAATGTGAATAGCTGCCCCTGGTTGCAAAGGTCAACTTCAGTAGGTGTAGTGACACACTCCTATAATCTCAGCTACTCTGGGACTGAGGCAGGAGGATCAGAAATTCAAGACCAACCTGGACAACTTAGCAAGACCCTGTCTCAAAACGAAATAAAGGGCTGTGGATGTGGCATAGTGGTAGGGTATGTGCTGAGCATGGGCAAGATCCTGGATTTAATCGCTAGTGCTAGAAAAACAAAAGAGGAAGGGAAGGGAAGAGGTCTGCTTTTTGGCTACAGCCAAATCTTCTGGCCCTCACTATCAGGTGAGAGCCCAGCCCAAGGAGCTTGCATTTATATGAGTGTGAAGAAGTCTAGTTTCCCAGCAGTGTCCTAGCAGGTCCCTGTAGCTCATGTGTACCACTCCAAGGGCTTCCACCCTGACACACAGCTGTGTTTTTACACACTTGCAGTATCTCCCATGCCAGGGGAGAGCCTCGTCTTTGTCCCCTACGCTGGGTGAACACGCACCCTCAGCTGCCCATGAGCACTGAATCTCTCTCACTCATCAGGTGTCACTTGAATGCCTGCCCTGTTGCTTACAGAGGGTCCCTGGGAGGCAAAGGTAACTCCATTGTTCCCAGTCTGACCCAGAAAATCAGCTTGCAGATAGCAGTTCTGTGGTGTGGAAGGTGCAGTAGGTAGGCACCCAGTACTGTGTGTTCCACAGGTCAGGCTAGTGTGGGCCTCACTGGTCAGGGGGTATTTTCCTTGAGAGGTTCCCTTTGAGACAAGCTTTATATTGAGGGGTCCTGGTGTGAGCAACAGTATATGGAAGCGGTGGGTGAGAATGGGTGGAGTTTGTGTGGAGGCTCCCCTGTGCCATGGCCCTTGGGGAGGTTCATGCACTGGCTGCCCTCAGGCACAGCTATTAGAGGCCTATTGAGGCAAAGGCGGCAGAATCCCGGTTCTCAGCCAAGACAGGGAAACAGCAAGAGACACAAGTCCAGATGAAAAGTTGAGTTCACTCGGGATACAGGTGGTTAAGACCTTTCCCAGGCACCAGGCAGAAACCCGAGGGGGTACTTGAAACTGCTTTGAGCGTGCAAAGGGGCACTTCCACAGCCATGGGGACATGGATGATCTGAGTTCACCTGTGCACCACAGACAACAGATAGCAACATGGGGTGTCAGCAGCAAGGTTCATCAGCCCAGGAGCCTTCCAGGGAATGCTCTGGAGGAGGCTCGAAGATGATGGGTGCTGGTATTTCTAGGTGCTTGTCTCGGGGCTTCACCTGCTGGGCTGTGGTCCCAAGGTGACTACAGTTCCATCCTTTCCATATGCTGGGGAGAACTTCGTTTGAACTCTCCGGCACTCATAACTTACAAATTTTTTTTAAAAGAGAAAAAAGATAAGAAATTGGCTTAATCTTAGCAGTAAGATTATTCCCTCTTTCCATCCATCCCCAGGGATGTCAGAGCCCCCTGTTTCCCTGGCTTCTTGTCATAACCTCTTTCCCAGAGGCAGCCCCATCTCTCTTCCCTTGGTACCCACCTTACCCTGTGACAGCTCTTCCTTACTGGCTTGTTTGTTGTCCACCTTCCCCACCTTCCTCTACCACAAACAGCTACCAATTAGTTTATTATCTAAAAGTAGAATTATATTTAGCAACTGGTACGTTGATTTATTTAATTACAAATCCAGGAAACTTTGGCTGCTGCTTTTTTTTTCAAGAGTAGGAAAAGATTTATTGAGAGAAAGTTTTTGCCAAAGAGAGAAAAGGGGGACCAGAAAATGGGTTGCCCCCTTTGGCTACTCCTGAGAGCCAAGCTCAGCCCCACATGTGATGGAAAGGCAGTGCAAATGTGAGGAAAACAGATAAACCAGCTGCTTCTCCTTGGTTTTTTTTAATTAATTAATTTTTTTTTTTAATGGTACCAGGGATTGAACTTGAGACTTTGTTGTTGCCAGGTGGGCATTGTAACCACTGAGCTATATCCCCAGCCTTTCTCTTTGTTTTTAAAATCCTTTTATGTATTTAGAATTTTTCTTTTAGCAACCTCTTTATTTATAACCTTTTTATTATTGAAAAATATTTGAGTAAGTATCTCACAGAAATTTCCCTGACAATGTCGATTATGATCATAACGTGTATATAAAATGTACCAATAAAACCAATTTTTTTAAAAAAAATAAATTTCCCTGAAAAAACAAAGGGATAATGTGGCCAGTCTGTCTCCTGTCTCTTAGTTGAAGCCTGGAAGCACCAGTAAATGGTTTCAAAGCAGGTAGAGCTGAGTCCTGTGCCAGCAGACCCTGGCCCTGTAGTCGCAGCTGTCACCTGGAAACATTTTCCCAACAGTCCTGGCTGCCTTTCTTTCCACTTTATACCAGTCACCAGTCATGTTGGAGATCTTGCATAGTGTCGTCACTCTTGAGATTTGTTTTTGAGAGAATTTTAAAAAGCTCATTGGGAAAGAAGAGAAGTCGCATGCTGGCAAGTGCATGAGATGAGCACGTGGCACAGTGTGTCCGCCGAGGCTCCATCTGCTGTCTTCATCCACAGGACAGAGGGCTTGGTGGACTCCTTTTCTCAGGGACTGGAAAGGTCACACACTGTCAGCAGCAGTGTCCTAAATGTCATTGAGCCACGGCTGAAGGACTTCCACCAGCTTCTCCTCAACCCACCAAAGGTAAAGGCTGTGAACTACTGTTGGGACCTGAGGGACATCGTCAGATGGGGTGATATGCAAGGAGAGGACCCCACGGCGATCGCTAGTGAATGTGCTCTGACACTGCCCCTCTCAGGCCATATTTGGGAACCATCAGGAAGATACCAAACCCAGTCCTTCTGGGTGCCCTCCCATCATCTCTTGTGGGGAGAGGTGGCATTTTGCAGCCACCACAGGCCCAGTCTCCAAGTTGGAGGCACCTAGCCAAAGGCTTCTGTGGGGTCAGAGAAGCCCTTCTCACCCAGCAGCTCTGGGCAGAGCTTGCATCATACTAAGGTGGGGGGAGTACAGAGGTCCCTGACGTCTTGCTGCCTGTCAGAGCCCCCTGTTTCCCTGGCTTCTTGTCATAACCTCTTTCCCAGAGGCAGCCCCATCTCTCTTCCCTTGGTATTCACCTTACCCTGTGACAGCTCTTCCTTACTGACTTATTTGTTGTCCACCTTCCCCACCTTCCACTACCACGCACACTCAGTGGAGGCATGGATTCTGTTTTGTCAGCCTGTAATACTCAGCTAATGAAAACATAGTCTCATTACACTCATGTAACCCGAAGTACTGAAAATACCCACATCCAATCTAATAAGGGAAGTTTTCCCCATCCTCTGAGTTTTTGGAAATCCTCAAATTCCTGAGGCTTTGTCCCCAGAAAGAGCACACAACATTTGGAGCAAACTGTTGGGCAGGGGGCTCCCATCTTTTCAGGTCCTTTCACCCTGAGGTTGACACTGAGAACCCACTGTGGACATATCGCATAGACCAGCAGGCTCAGATAAGATTCCCACCTCACTATTTCCTTTGTGGACGCCCTTACTTCCTCTTACAGACCTACCTTGAACCCCTATCTCCACACCCTACTCCCCCCAGCCTAGGTCACACTATAAAACAGTGAGTGGCCCTGGTCCTTGAGCAGTTGACACGTGAGCCAGGAGAACTCAGCAGTGACTATACTGGTCCCAGGATTCCAACTGGGTGGTGCCTCCTGTGTTTGCAGAAGAAAGCTATCCTGACCACCATTGGAGTGCTGGAGGAGCCCCTAGGGAATGCCCGTCTGCATGGTGCACGCCTTATGGCTGCGCTGCTGCACACAAACACACCCAGCATCAACCAGGAGCTCTGCCGGCTCAACACCATGGACTTGCTGCTGGTGAGTGGGCTTCTTAGTCAGCCTTGCACGTCTGCATGTTCCATGCATGCCTGTACACACATGCGCTGGGCTGGAGTGCACGAGGATCCATCGGGCCCTGAAGAAAGGCCTGCAGCAGGAAGGTGTGAGTTCCACAGACCCCAGTGGAGTACACTAGACTGCGTGAGGCTTGCAGGAACCTGCCTTCTGCCATGGTACTGTCCTGACACCAGGGAGCTGGTGCCCAGTCCTGTCATTTTTCTCATATTCTGACTTACATATGATGGACACCGCAGCTCATTGATTTATTCATTGATTGTACCAGGATTCAAATTCAAGACTTTACTCTTGCCAAGCGGCATGACATCATTGAAATAAATCTCTGGCCCAGTACCATAGCTCTTAAACAGAAAATGTCGGGGATTTAGTTCGAGTGGTACTGTATCTATCTGGAAAGCACAGTGGCCCTAGTTTAGTGCTTGGTACTACAAAAAGAAAAGAGAATGTCCTGAGCTGGGTGTAGTGATACACACCTGTAATCCTAGGTACTCAGGAGGCTGAGGCAAGGAGGATTAGAAGTTTAAGGCCATCTTGGGAAACTTGACAAGACTTTGTCTTAAAAAGCAGTGGGGATATATAGCTCAGTGATAGAGTGCTTGACTAGCATGCTTGAGGCCTGAGCTCAGTCTCCAGCACCACAGGGAGAAAAACGTCCTGAGGGCCAGGGATTTGGCTCAGTGGTTCCGGCACCTGTCTTGCAAGCGCAAGGACCCGGGTTCGATCCCCGGTAACCACATACCTATACTGGGTGTGGAGACTCACGCCCAGCAGTAATCAGTACCACATACCACAGTGCCGGGTATGGTGGCTCACGCCTGTAATCCCAGCACTCAGGAGACAGAGAGTCAGGAGGATTGCTGTGATGTGAGTTTGAGGCTGAGCTCGGGGCCAGCCTGAACTACAAAGTGAAACCTTGTCTCAGAAAACCTAAAAAAAGAAAACGTCCTGAAGGGGAAGCTCGTGCAGGAGAATGTTGCCCTTGAAACTATTGTCAGAGCCATGGGCTGCCCTTCATTCAGCAGAAGCTGCCCAGTGGCCTACAGGATGCTGTGGGTGTTTGCAGAAAAGGACAGGTGGGCACCACAGGCTGGGTAGGCAGCAGGTGCTGTTGAGGGGAGCCCTGGCCCTGAGGAAATAGTGCTGGCAAGGGACATGCCCTAAGTGTGGACTGGCAGCACACACTGTTCTCGTTCTACTTTGCCCATTCTGCCTTGACTCACTCCCAGAAGGCCGAAACCTCTCACAAACTATTTCCCAGAATGAAGATGTTTTTCTGGGATCTGGGCCTGAGGGTAGTCACTACTGTGATTGAAATCCCAGTCTGCATTGGGGAGTGTTTTTGTCTGTTCTGTGGTACCAGGGCTCAAACTCAGGACTTTACACTTGCCAGGCAAGTTTGGAGCCACCAAGCTATATCCATGGCCCTTCGAGGGAGTATTTTTTAAAGACTCACTTTCCTTTTCTACTCTTCATAATAATTCTGTCTCGTTTTTTCATTTTAGTGCAGTAAAATATCATAAACTTTTGCCATTTTAACTGTTTTTAAGTGTTTAGTTCAGTGATGTTAAGTACATTTACTATATTGTGTGACCGTCACGACTATTTTAGAAGTTTCTCCTTTGGCCAGGGAAACTGTAGCCCTGAAATCCTAACTTTCCTTTCCACTCTCTCCAGTTGCTGGCAACATCTGCTTTTTGTTTCTGACTGATTATTCTAGGTACATTATATAGGTGGAATTGATGGTGTAGCTATTTTCTTTCTTGAGACAGGGCTTTAGCAAGTCTCAGAGTTGTCCAGGCTAGCCTCCAATGTGTGATTCTCCTTCCTCAGGCTCCCAGAGTGCTAGGGTTACAGGGTGCACACCCTTCCTGGCTAATTTCCTTCCTCTTGAAGTAGAATAGGCTACAACTGCATGTATTGAGCACATTTTTTAACCAGTCCATCTGTGGACACTTAGGTTTTTCCTACATTTTTTGACAATAGGAAATAATGCTGCCATGAATGTAGGAGCACTGACATCTATCTGTCTGAGCCCTGCACTCTGCTCCTTTGATATATACAGAGGAATGGAGCTACACGTGCACAATGGTCCCACAGTGGTTTCATGAGCAGCTGCCAGCTGCCTTCCGCAGCAGCAGCTCCGTTGTGCATTCACCCCAGCAGGGTGCAGATGTTCCCATTTCCCCACATCCTCAGCGACACCTGCTTCCAGAACTGCCGCCCTGGCGGCTGTGCACTGGCATCATGTGGTAGCTTTGATCTGCATTTCCCTTGTGACTAATCATGAGCATGCTTTTTTTGTTCCGCAGTGTTGGGGATCTAATGTACACTTTTCATATGTTGGTCATCTATCTTCTTTGCAGAAATGCCTGCACGTTTTTGATTGTCTCTGCCCATTTTTAAATTGGATGGTTTGGGGGCTGGGGATTTAGCTCAGTGGTTCCGGCTCCTGTCTTGCAAGTGCAAGGACCCGGGTTTATATCCCCAGTTAACCGTATACAATACAGGGTATGGAGGCTCACGCCCAGCAGCAATCAGTACCACATACCACAGTGCCGGGCGTGGTGGCTCACACCTGTAATCCCAGCACTAGGGAGGCAGAGTCAGGAGGATTGCTGTGATGTGAGTTTGAGGCTGAGCTCAGGGCCAGCCTGAACTACAAAGTGAGACCCTGTCTCAAAAAAATAAATCAATAAATAAAAAATAAAATAAATTGGATAGTTTGCTTTTTTTAATGATGGGGTTAAAGGAATTCTTTACATATTCTGGATATTAGTCTTCTATCAGATGTATGATTTAGAAATATTCTTCCTCTTTCTGGGGGTTATCTTTCATACACTTGATGGTATGTTTTAGGATAGAATGTCTTTAATTTTGATGAAACTAAATTTATTTTTTTCCTTCTTTTGTTGCCTGTGCTTTTGGTGTTCACATACAATGTCATTATTAAAGTTTTTCCTCTGTTTTCTTCAAAGAATCAGACCCTTGGCCCATTTTTAATTTATTTTTCCTTCTGTGGCATTGAGGATTGAACCCAAAGTCTTCATAAACCCAAAGTCTTCATACTGAGCTATTTCCCCTGCCCTTTATTTATTTATTTTTAATATTGAGGCAAAGTCTTCTTAAGTCTCTCAGATAAGCTCGAAGTTTAATTAGATTTTTTTTTCCTGCCTCAGCCTCTCAGGGTTCTGCAATTATAGACAGAGGGGCCACCATGCTTGCCTAATTTTTTATGTTCCTTCTTCTATTAGTATATGTTTACAGTACATAATAAGTACATTCATTATGGGGAACTGGTGCATATAAATATTACATCTTGATCATTTTTATTTTCCCTCCCATCCATCCTATCCCCCCTAATTTTAGATTTTTTATCAAGTCAATTTTTATGAATGATACAAGGAAGGCTCACCTTCATTCTTCATATGTGGATATCCAGATTCCCCAGCACCATTTGTCTTAAAGACTGTTCTTTCCCCATTGGGTTGTATCTCTGATCTATCATATGAGGGAAGGTTTATCCCTAGGCTCTGTATTCTGTGCCACTGGTCCATGCCTCTGTCGCACTGGTCTGCTGGGACTGTACTGTCTTAATGACTAGGTGTTTGTTTTTTGAGATAGGGTCTTACTATCAGTTCATATTGGTCTTGAACTTTCAGAGATCCTCCAATTTCAGCCTCCCAAGTGCTGGGATTACAGGTGTGCACTACCATGTCCAGTTTTGTCAAATACTTTATGAATTATGATCATAATTTTATTTTTTGTCCTTTGCTATTTTATTACATTGATCTTCATAGTTGAAACATCCTTATATTCCAGGAGCAAATCTGTTTGTTATGGTTGGATTCTTTTACTACAATTGTGCTTTTAGTTTGCGGGTATTCTGCCTCAGTCTTCATAAGGAATATTAGTCTTTTTGTAATGTCTTTATCTGACTTTGGTGTTGATACATGCCTTGTGGAATGAATTAGGAAGTGTTTCCTCTTCTTCAGTGATTGGGAGTTTAAGAAGTTGTGTTAGTTACTTTCTCCTTGCTGAGACAAAATACCTGACACCCAGAGTTAAGGGGAAAGGTTTCTTTAGCTCACTGTGTATAGAGGTTTCACCCCATAATCTGTTGGCTCCAAGGCACATAGCAAAGAGGTAGCTATTCACAATGAAGAGACAGCAAAAGCTACAGGAGACTCTTAACAATGTCTTTCTGCTCCTTTGTCTTACTCAGACTACTTAGAGAAAGTAGCACTCTCACCTTCAATCCTAGTGCCCTTGAGCCTAGCACTGCATCAAGAATCAGTTCCTGAAAAAGCCCCATCTGTAGCTGCACGAGGCTTTGGGGGACACCAAGACACAGCCACGGTAGAAGGGTTGGTGAACATTCTTTACATGTGTGATAGAATCCACTATGGAACCCTCTGCACTGCTGTTTCTGTAAGGAGTGGGTGAGTCTGACTCCATGTTGTAGATGAGGTAACAGCCAGCCCTCTCCAAGGTGGCTCAAGACCTCACAGGCAGCGAAGACAAACCTCGAGTGTGAGCTGCGTAGCAAGACCCTGTCTCAGAAACCCGTACAGAAAGAAGGTAAAAAAGGAAGGGAGGCAGATGGACTGACTTTCCCTGGAAAAGACCAAAACTTAAGCCCCTAACTCAAAGACAAAAGAATAAGCCTGCGGAGGTCCGTGAGACATGCACAGAGCAGCAGTAGGAGATTGCAGGGCCCCCCACAGCACTCAGGAGATACCAAGAAGTTATGTCTGGGAGTGAACCCTTTGCCTCTGGTCCAGCTGTCAAGAAGAGCCCGTCTAAGAACCTTCTGTCCTCTGTTTACTCAGGACTTGTTTTTTAAGTACACCTGGAATAACTTTTTGCACTTCCAAGTGGAACTATGCATAGCCGCTATTCTCTCCCATGCTGCCCGAGAGGAGAGGGCAGAAGCCGGTGGATCCAGGAACAGGGCGGAGCCTCCACAGGGAAGCGGAAATGGCAGTAAGAGCCTGGAGACCCCCCAGCCTGTCGCCAGCCTCCCTGAGAACACAATGGTGACCCATGTAAGTCCAGACAGCGCCCTGCTTGCTGCTTCAGGGTAAGCCTTCCCTAGGCTAAGGACACTTGGGTTGGTGGAATGCCACCTGCTGCCAACCCTGCGTGGCCTCTCGTGGTGTCCCTGATCCTCACAGGGCACAAGCCGTTCCTCTCTTTCACCCACAAGGGCACTGACTAATGAGAAATGTCCACATTTGCCAGGATCACAGAGCAGAGCTGGTGATAGGAAGGGCAGCCAGAAGGAAGGCTGCGTATTTGCCCACTGGTGTTGCTGGTGGTGGGCTGCAGCCCCAGCAGGTGGACACCTGGACATGGCTCCCCAGGGCTGTGCTCCTGACACTAGTGACCAGGTATCAGATTCTCACAAAAATGTGTTCTGGGACTTTGCTCTTCAGGAATAGATGCATCGGCCTTCACAGTGACTCTTGTCTCTCCCGCCCGGTGTCCTCCCCACAGCTGTGCTCTCACTGCCTCTCTTCTCTGGCTGTGCGGCTGTCCTGTCTCTCAATTCTTTCTGTGCTCAACACTGAGCTTTTTCCCTGGAAAACTGCTGAGGGAGGGAGGGAGAGAGCAATTTGGTCACATGAGTGTAGATGGGTTCTCTGACCTTAGACCTCCTGGTCACTACTTGCTGAGGAAGGTAAGGCACGGGAGACAGTGTGTGCCACAGGGGTCCCCAGGTTTCCCCTCAGAAGCCTCAAGTGATAAGTGTTGTGGGTACCTTCTGTGTGGGCCTGGTGGGATGGACACTGGAGAAGAGGCTGGGTCCCCCATTCCTCTGGCCTTGTTGATAAACAGCCAAAGGGAAAGTGGTTTCCCTGATGAGAATCCAAGGTATTGGGATAGGGTGGGGGGACATTGAGGGCCATTCAGACCAGGAAGGGGTCCTGGGGTGGGTTGGGACCTGGGACAAGCAGCCCAGAGAGTCAGTGGCATTTATGAGGACCTGGTAGTCAGGTGCTCAGGGCCCCAGCTGCTCCTTCTGGGCCCTTGGAAGCAGAGTCGGTGTGGACAGAGATGAAGTCAGGGGCTAGGGGTTGAGGGCCATTCCAGGAGGACAGGAGGACACTCAGTATCCGTGAGCCTTGGAGACTCTTGGGCAGTACCTGCCTCTGGTGTTTATTGGGGGCCCCAGAAGTCAAGCTAGGAAGGTGTCACAGCCAGAGTGCCAGTGGCCTGGCTCAGCCCTGCAGGCCCAGCTCACATGGCCTCCCTGTCCACAGCTGTTCCAGAAGTGCTGCCTGGTGCAGAGGATCCTGGAGGCCTGGGAAGCCAATGACCACACACAGTAAGAGCCTGGGGACCTGCCCTGGCGTGTAGGGTACAGAGCCACACTTCACAGGTCTCCACATTCAGTGTGGGGCATCAAGGGTACGCAACATGGGGAGGTCCAAGAAGGGCAGGTCAAGTGATGGCCAGCTGGGCAGTGTTCAGGGCAGTAGCCTTACCCCCAGGAGCCACGTAGCTCGTGCCCAGCCTGTCTTGGCCAGGCTGTGCATACTTCTGACCCCCTGTCCATTCCGCATCTTTCTAAGAACAGAGAACCCTTTGTCCCTTATCAGAACTTGCACACCAGCCTGCATGTTTTAGTCTTTCACATAACTGAATCTTCCTTTTCAGGTCAGGAAGCAGGTCTCACATGTCCAAGGCCCACGGCCACCTCCTCCATTTGCTGTCCTGCCAGGAGCAGCAAGGCCGTGGGAAGAGGCTCTTGGGAGCCAGGCTCTGAGTTTGGGTTGTAGCTCTGTCACTGTACACCTGGGGCCAATGAGCAAGCCCCTCTCCCTGGCAGGAGGGGAGATCCATGGAGCAGCACCCAGTGCTGGTTTTGGCCTCGGTCCTACTCAGTTCCTGTTCTACTGCTGCCCAAGGCAGTGGCCTCCCCCAACAGTCTTGTCATGCACAAGCAGCATCTGTCCCCTCAGCACTTTTTTTTTGTTTAGTTTTTTGAGACAGGGTCTCACTTTGTAGTTCAGGCTAAACCTGGACTCACTGTGTATTCCAGGTGAGCCTTGAACTCACAGCAGTCCTCTTGCCTCTGCCTCCCGAGTACTGGGATTACAGGCATAAACCTCCCACTCCTAGTTCCCTTAGTTCTTCTTGGTGAGGGTGGCTGAACCTGAGATATAGCAGAACCCCGAGTGCTGGGCTAAAGCTGCTGGCCAAGCACTGTGGAGGGCCAAGCAGGTGCCTGGCAGCTGAGCTGGGGTCATCCAGAGGGAGCAAGGGCCTGCGGGGAACTGAACAGAAATGAGCTTCAAGAGACATGTGTCACTTGGACTTTCTCAGCCACTGGTCAGACAAGGCCAGGGTGGGGTGGCCATCTTGACAGTCACTGTCACTTTCAGGGCAGCCGGTGGTATGAGGCGCGGGAATATGGGCCACCTCACACGGATCGCCAACTCGGTGGTGCAGAACCTGGAGCGGGGCCCTGTGCAGACTCACATCAGTGAGGTCATCCAAGGTGAACCCGCTGCCATTGTGATGTGTTACTCATTAGGTGGGATCTGCACGGATGCAGGCTAGTGCTGCATGCAGTCTCCCCTCCTGGTCACGCTGTCGCAGTGACCTCTCCTCAGGGTGGGACCAGCTGTTCCTTTACGTGGCAGACATCTGTGGGACCCTGTTGGCAACAGCATATAATGCAAAAGACCAAGCTACCATGACAGTTCATGGATCTGACGTTGGAACCCAGCAGCTGCGAGCTTTGGGCTCTCCTGTGCCCATCGGCTACCAGAGCTCAGCCTGATGCTGCCAGTCCTGGCCTGCCACCTGGCTGTGCCCTGCACTCAGGCAGATTAGGGGGCCTTCTCATGTGAGCCTTGGGGAACTGCAGAAGCAGGCGGCATCTTGTGCCTGGGTACAGGCAGTGGGGGTCACAACCCCAGAGACCTGCCCTGGGCCCTCAAGATACAGCCTCCTAAGAGAGCCCTGCCATCAGCATGGTTTCTGCTGCCCTGGAAACCTGCCTGCATGGTGCCGCAGGGCACCGCGTCCTGGCCCTTTTATGTGCTGAGCACGTGGTCTGGCTCCATGGACACACCCATGTCCTCATACCAGGGCCCAGCTGTCCAGCCTGAGTGCACAGGCTCCCAGCAAACCAGAGTGGGAAGTGGTCAGGTGGAAAGGCGGTGCCCTTGAGGACGCCAGGAAGTGGTGTGTACAGTGGGTAACAGTGCAGTCAGCATCTTGGGCCCATGGGTGGGCTGGCCAGGGCTCTGGGGATCCCAGAGAGGGGAGAGAACAGTCTCACTGTGGGTGTACGGGGCACGTGGGTTTCACCACAGAGGTTGAGTCAGCAGTGTGCAGCACAGAGCCAAGGGGGTGCATGTCACAGTTCCGATGCCCACACTGGGCACGTGTGATGGGAGGAGGCTGCAGAGGGCACTGTGCCTTTGTAGCCTCTCGCCAGGGTATGCAGGCTGTGGCAGGAGGTTCCCACGCTGCTGGAGGGGCAAAACAGGCAGAGCAGGCGCTCTAGAATGGGGCACATACAGGGGTGAGGGAGCAACAGAAAGCCGTCTGTCTTGTCACCCTCACCATTTCCACACCACCAGCCTCAGGCTCTGACCTCCCACATGCACAGCTTGCAGGTGGCTGCTGAGCCGAGGGGCTGATGGCAGGAGGAGGAGGAACACGGGTTGCTCTGAAGCCTGTGGGTCTCTGGACTTGTGCAGGGGTGCTTACGTCCCAGCAAGCAGAGTCGGACCCTAGTGACAGCATGCTGAGTCTCCACAGGGACAGAAAGCCCACTGCCCTGCCCGGGCTGCTGTGTCCCACCTCAGTGTGGCTTCAGACCCCACAGGACACTCACTGACCTGTAATGGCCTCTGTCCTGTCAGCAAGCCCCTGGCCACGGGAGCATGGCTTGTCCCTCCCTGGCCCAGGATACCCCGGAAGGGCTGCCAAGTACCAACTGGGTGACCGCATGGGTCCTGAAGGCTCACCAACTGCATTTCCCTCCCAGGGCTCCCTGCAGATTGCCGCGGACGCTGGGAGAGCTTCGTTGGCGAGACACTGACTGAGACCAACCGAAGGAACACCGTGGACCTGGTGAGGAAGCACCGAGTCCTGTGACGCGTGGCACCGCCGAGGACTCTGGCACACAGGCTGGAGGAGGGGCGGGCCGGTGTGTTTCATGAGCAAGTGGGCCAGCCTCTGGCTCTCCTGTCAGTGGGCTGGCTCCCCGAGGGCCTCTGTGCAGAGCTGCTGTGGCCCCTTGGTCCCAGCCCTCCCTCATCCAGAGCTGTGGTGTCTGGGACCCATTTTGTGCCCTGGCACGAAAGAGGTGGGGACATCACAGGGTGTTGGCCTTGCTTAGCACTTTACACACAGCTGCCTAGGCCAAGATCTGGAGAGCGCCAGGCTGGGGCCCCGGGCTGGGCTGGCACGGCCTGGGGCCCAGCTGGCTCACGTGCCCACCCCATCTGGCCTGTGTTTTAGGTGAGCACTCACCACCTTCACTCCTCAAGTGAGGACGAGGACATTGAGGGTGCTTTCCCTAACGAGCTGTCCCTTCAGCAGGTGAGGGCGAGGCCGGCACTCTGCACCCTGCCGGGCCCTTGTTGGAGCCTGTGCCCTTGGTAGCACATAGTCCTGATGGCGTCTCAGTCAAGGAGAAGGTGGTTTATCCCCTAGCACGTGTGGGGGAGAGGGGAGCCCGGGGGAGACCCTCATGGCACATCGTTGGCGAGTCAGGAGTGGGAAGAGCAAGAGCCTGAGCGGTGGCTCCTGAGCCTGACTGGAGGGGCGTGCGCTGCTCTGCCAGAGCCCCTGGCTTCCAGGGAGCGGTCCCGGGCCGAGGTCTGCTCCATGGTGGCGTCCGCTCCTCCCAGGCGTTCTCTGAGTACCAGATCCAGCAGATGACGGCGCACTTCGTGGATCAGTTTGGCTTCAATGACGAGGAGTTTGCAGAGCAGGATGACAGCATCAAGTGAGCCTGGGCATCTTGTGGCCTTGGTCTCTGGGCGAAGCACAAGTTCCCTCCCTGCTGCGTGGACCCCTCAAGGCAGCTCCTTGTGGTCGTATCAGGGGTGTGTCCTGGTGTCCTCTGAAGGGACAGCAATGTCCATCCATTGCTTGAGAGCACTCAGACCCGCTAGATGAGCCCCAGTGAGGGGCACTGAGGCTGTCTTCTTTGCTCCTGCAGCGCCCCATTTGATAGGATTGCAGAGATCAACTTCAACATCGATGCAGATGAGGACAATGTGAGTGGCTGGGGCTGGGGCCGTGTGGGCTTGTCAGACCACTTGCTGAGGGCGGAGACCACACTTGGCCCAGGCTGCACCACACATGGTCCTCTTTTTAGAGGTGGATGGGGCTGTAGTGGGCCCAGAGCCTCTTGTGTTTATGTGTGTATACAGAGCCGCCCACCAGGCAGGTAGAGTTCCCATCCTAGGGCTGAGCCCTTCAAGGAGCCTTGGGGGCTATGACTTCCCCAGGCTCTGCAGACACTGGTCTGCATGTTCTGTCTTACAGCCCAGTGCAGCTCTTTTTGAAGCCTGCTGCAGTGACAGAATCCATCCCTTTGATGATGAAGAAGAAGACATCTGGGAGGATGAGGAGACTCAAAGCACTGCCCGGGTTACGGCCAGAGCCAGGTCGGGTCCACCTGTCCTCCAGACCTGAGAGCACATGTTTGACAGAGCAGAGCTTGGGCCCAGGCCGATGGAGGCCAGAGCTTAGCCTGGGGAGCAAGCAGTGGTTCTCGCTCCACACACCCTGCACTCGCCACTGGCCCCAAACCCTAGGCCCTCACCGCCTTGCCACTGTGATGTGTCCATCTGGGTCACCGGACATCTGACTGTGCCCATGTCCCTCCAGGTTTGGAGCCCCGCACAGCTCAGAAAGCTGCTCTAAGAATGGCCTGGAGCATAGAGGCCAGGACAGGAAGGCAGGCGCAGAGGCAGACAAGAGCAAACCTGGAGCACCAGCCTCCCTGGGCCTTGGGCAGAATGAAGGCTTTTCCTCAGAGGCTAACTCAGAAGGTAGTGCCGGGGTCCCTGCAGGGGACTGTGTGTCAGGGGCAGGACATGGCACTTGTCTTGTGCATCTTGGGGACATCTTTCAGAGGTGCTGCGTTGCTGGGCTGCGCACGCCCACAGCCTGAGTCCCCATGTCCACATACCTTTATACAGGGTTTCTAGGAACAGGAGCTTCCTAGCTCTTCTCCCATTGGCCTGGGTGAGGAATCTAGTCTGTGCTGTGCCCTCCATGGTGGTCACTTTCAGCGGCACCTGCATGTTGGTGCCCCCTGGGCTCTGGAGGGAGGCTTTCCCCATGCCATCTGATGCCGTGTGTCTTACGTAGTCTGACCATCCTCAGATGCATTCAGCTGCTCAGTCTCCCTGAACTCCACCTCGAGGAGGCCTCGGGGTGCTAAGGTAGCCAGGATGTGAGGGAGGGTCCCCGAGAGCAATAGCGTCTGGAACAGAGGGGCCCTGTGCTTGGCCAGTGCCCCAGCCTTGATCAGTGTCCTTCTTGGTTTGGATTCGGGGGACAGGGTGGGGGTCCCACAGAGGCCTTGCTGAGCACCATGGCGGCAGCACATAAGCCCTGTGCAGTGCGTGGGTGTGTGTGGCTTTTCAAGACTCTCTAGTGGGCAGCTCCAGGGCTGCTGGCGAGCACAACCTGGGGGGCGGTGGCTGCCCAGGCGCCTTCCCAGGAACAGCTGTGCTGTGCTGTGTTTGCCCTGAACTCGCATCTCCTCCTGGCAGGTGCTGCATGGACAGCGGTCTTTGATGAGCCGGGGAACCCAACGGCCCCAGTCCCTGGAGCTGCGAGGGATGTGGGTTCTAGTGTGTGGGCAACGGGCGCCTCAGCCCCAGAGGAGAAAGGCTGGGCCAAGTTCACTGACTTTCAGCATTTCTGCTGGTAACTATTGCATTTTCAGCATTCAGGGCTGTGTCAGGAGCTTTGGAGGCCTGGAATCAACTGACCCTAGGACTCACCCTGCCCTCCTCACTTACAGCTCCGAGTCAGGGCCCAGGTGCAGTTCTCCCGTCTGCAGCCCCACAGACCACAGCCACACTGAGAGTGGCCACAGCCCCAGCCCAGAGAACGCCTGTAAGTAGGAGCAGTGCAGGCTGCACCCCAGTCTCCTGCAGGGGGCCGACCTTGCCAGGCTGACCAGGGTCAGTGGAAGTGGCCAAAGTATAGCCGTGTCTCAGTGGTGATACCAGGTTCATAGACACTTGTGGGAGGGAAACTGACATGTCCAAATAGTAGAACCCCAGCCCTGGGGGTGAGGAGGGGCAGGACCCATGGCTGCCACAGAACCAGCTCTGACCCAGCTGCGTGACCTTGGGCTGCACGGGGCAGCAGTATTGGGGTCCAGTGTAGAGGAGTATATGGATGGACCCTTGGCAGGAAGCTGACCTGGGGTTTGTGGCCCTGCCCTTTGGGCCAGGCCTGGAGTTCCAGACAGTGACAGCTGCCACCTGACACCTCTATCCTGGGTGCCAGGCTTGAAGGAAATAGTGGCAGGGCACACACAAAGCCGAGTGGAAAGCCCTCTGTGGGCCTGTGCTTCCTCGTCTGAAAAGACCGCACGCCTCCTTGCCTTGGGGGCGGGGTGGCCCATGTAGATGACACACAGCCCTCAGGGGTTCTGTGCACACTTGCACATGTGGAGATGCGGTAGGCAACAGGATCGCTTCTGTCTCACATACTACGTGCTGCCCCACAGGTCTGGGGCCTGGAGGCCGCACGGTCCTTCTGCCCTCATGGGCACACAGCCTCCTTGTTTTGCAGTCGGTTCGGCCTCCCCTGGTGCCTGGAACGTGTGTGTCGCCAAGAAGGCCCCCCTGGTAGCCTCTGACAGTAGCTCCTCGGGGGGCTCTGACAGTGACGATGAGGAAAAAGCAGCTGGCACTGTGGAGACTGTGAGCACAGACCCTGGCCGGGAGGCGCCCCCACCACCCAGAACGGAGAATGCTGCTGGCAGGTGTGTGCAGTGGGAGTAGGAAGAGGCCAGACCAGGTCCTCCTTGCTTCCCTGGTGGCCTTACGGGGTACACAACACCTGTGTCTTGCAGTGAGGCTGGACATGGCACCCTTCCTTTAATGCGGGGCCTGCCTTCTCTGTTGTGCGTGGCTGAGGGGACAGAGCCTCACGGCAGGGACTTGGGGAGGATGCCCTTGCCACAGGAGCCAGTTGCACGGAGCAGCAGGATCCTCAGAGCTCTGGGTCTGGGGTTGTACAGGATGGTGGGGGGCGGGCAGGTGCATAGTCACGGGGCTTCCCAGACCTCCCCTGCTGCCTCTGTGCTGGAGGACCGCACTGACTCCGTGGTGTGTGTGTGCCCACCTTCTTCCTGACACCTGGCCCACTCAGGAGGATGGGTCATGTTTCAGGGCTCAGACCCTGACTGGGAGGCACACACAGTTTGCAGACATGTCCCTGGAGGTGCCCTGAGCCCTCCTGAGGGTAAAGGATGGAAACATCTCCCCACAGGGAGCGTCAGTGCCATGCATTTCACACCTTTGGGAAATCCCTGGAATCCATTAGCGAACAGACCCCTCACCCCAGCCTTTGGTGAGGTGGGGCTTGGGGAACAAGGGCATAAGGAACTTCGAGCTGGCTGTAGATGGCTGGACCCTGCCAGGGATGAGGTACCAGCCTCACAAAAGCTGTGTCCAGCCGTCTGCCTCTGAGCCAGCTGCACCTGTGGTTCCCAAGTACTGTCCCTGCCTCCACCTGCCTGAGTTGCCCAAGGCCCCCAGCCTGACTGCCCTTGTGTCTCCACCAGCATGCAGAAGGCTCAGCCTGTGCCCCTGGCCTGCCTTCTGCTGGGGCTCCCCCACCCCAGGGCCTAAGTTCCTGCCACTGCAGCACCACAGTGCTCCAAGTAGAATGAGAGAGAGGGGTGTGTGTGTGTGTGTGTGTGTGTGTGTGTGTGTGTGTGTGTTGGGGGCAGTGTTGAAATGGTCTCACTAGCTCAGGCTGGCCTCAAATTGAAGGCAGTCCTCCTGACTCAGCTTCCTGAATGCTAGAATCACAGAAATTCTTAAAACCTTTAAGCTCTTAGTTATTCTGAAAGGTTGGCTGCCTTCTTCCATGGCCATCTGTGTGAAATCTGCCACTCACGGGGCAGTATGCTGTTATATGGGTGTGAGGGCACAGGTACGGGGAGCAGGGTGCAGTGCTTCTAGGCCAGCAGAGTTTGGGGCACTGTAACTGAAGCCTGTATCTGCCATGCAGGACTGAGTGTGTAGACAGCACACTGCGAGATCCTGCCTGCCCTGTGTCCTCACAAGTGACCTCTGCCCTGGCCATGGCTGTGTCCCCAGAGGCCACCCCAACACTGGACAAGGCAAGTCCTCCCACGACCACCACAGTGGCCGCCCTGGGGACTATGACAAAGGACAGGTGAGCAGTGGGACACTTTGAAGCATAGGGTGGGACACAGGAGCCTCGTGGGCACAGGTGCTCCAACCCTGGCCTGTTTCTGCAGGGAGACAGATGCCCCACCAGAAGGAGCTGCCTTAAATGGTCCTGTGTAACGCTGCTGCCACCAGCCATGGCTGCAGTCAGGCTGCACCCTTCATCAGAAAACTACCTGGTGATGCAATTCGGTTTTTTTAATTTAATTTAATTTTAAAATAAATGCTGCATTGGTTAAGCTGGCAGTTGGAACCAGTCGGATGACCAAAGCTTGCGTCTCTGCCACCTGGCCGAGTCACTCAGTGCTGCTCAAGGACAGAGGACGCGCCGGGCCGCCCTTGGCCCAGGCCCACCACAGCAATAAAGTCTCACGTTTGACCCCTGCCTGCAGCACTCAGGGTGCCACCAGGACCAGATGGGCGAAGGGCGCAGACGCCGAGGCTTGGTTCTCACTGATAATTTACAACGTGCAGGAAGAGCCCAGATTTCTGCACTTTGTACCCAGCTGCGGCACAGGGTCTCCCACGGCTCAGGGCAGAGGTGAGGGCCTGGGTTGAGGAGACCCGACCCCATAAATGCACAGGGGTCAGGAGCTGCTTGTGGCCCCGGGAGCTGGCATTGAACCAGCATGCAAATTCTGACTGCCTTAAAAAAAACCCGCTGGGCCTGGTGGGGGGTCTCTTGTGGCCAGCAGGGCCTGTGGGCATTGCCAGGCAGATGGTTGGGTGCCTGCCAGAAGCTGACCTTAGCAAGCAGAGCAACCCAGCAGGGCACTGGGGGCACCAGGCAGGGCCCGTGTTGTCCTGGAAAGGTCTGAGAGTCCATGCCCAAAGTCTTTTACTGTTCTGAGGTCGTCTGACAGGGCACCCCAAAACCCTACCCCAATAAAAGTTGCACCCTTCTTACAAGCTCGTGTAGTATCAAGCTACAGGCCCTGGACTTCAGCCTGGCAGTTTCTGTTCAGTACTGTCTCTGCCACCTCTTAGGTCTGCCCTGTGTGGTGAGGGTTGGGGATAGGCCACAGGTCTGTGGTGATGAGCTTTGTTATGAAATAAAATCACACATGAACAGTGGGGCCATGGCTGCCATCCCTGGGGCCCCTCCCTGTTCCCGCCCTCCTAGCCCCACCCACAGGAAGGAGCAGCTGCCAAATGACCACCAGGGGGCAGCGCCCGCCCAAGGCCAGTCTGCTCACCTGACCAAGTAGCTTCAGCTCCCCTCCAGCCCTCGCCCACTTCTCCTCAATACGGAATCGGGAGGACGCGGCCGGCCCTCTTCCCCCAGCCTCTGGTGTTCGCCAGAGTGTGCCCACGTGGCTGCAGCAGGCACCTGAGCACTTAGCCGACTCGCTGTCCAGCCCTGGGGAGGGTGCAGCGACAGCACGGCGCTGAGGCCAATACCTGAGATTAGTCAGCATCAAGCCTCGGCTTCTTCGCTCTCCCTCTCCTCCTGCTGCTCCCCTCCAGCCAACAGTGGGTCTCCAGGGGCCCCAGCCAGCCCTCCCCACACCTGCCTCTATGATGCCTGCTCTCCTCTGCCCACCACTGCTGGCTTTGTGGACACAGCAACCACACGGGACAAGCCAGCCCTGAGATGGACAGTCGTGTGCCTAAAGTGAGCCCTGGGGATGGGACAAGCATCTACAGCAGGATTCCTGAGGTCTGCGTCTGGTGCCAGCCCTTCGCTCCACTAGGCAGTCCCTCTGCTGCCTCAACTCATGCTGCAGATGCCCCCCTGGGTACAGATTTTGCCCCGTGACCCCGGGGCAATTCCAGGAGGCTGGGCACCAGCGTCCCCACTGGAGCCTCCCATACTAGGCGGGGCTAGAGGCCCCGAAACTACCGTAAGCTGGGAGAAGCCGGCAGCCTCATGAAACCCCTCCCAGAGCAAAGCTGCCTCTGTGCCCCCCTCCACCCACCTGGGGAGGACCTTAGGCAGGCCACACACATGCGTGTGCACTGACAGCTGGCGTGGGACAAGGCAGGCACACGAGCACACCGTTAGTTCTCTTTATATAGACTCTGTTCTAGAAACTGCCTGCAGCTGGCCGGCCGGGGCCAGCACACAGGCTAGGCTGGAGGGTGGACTATTTACAGGCCCATCACGGGGCTGTACCATGGCCACGTCCCGGCACGGTGCTCAGCCGTGACACCACAATAAGTTAGAGCCGGCCGGGCAGGCAGGTGGGCGGGGCGGGGGCTGTACACACAAGTGCTGGGGGCTCAGGGCCTCAATACTGTCGAGGGCCAGGGCTGTAAACATGGCCGGGGCGGCCTGCCCACCCCTAGTGGTCTACAGGGACTGGAAGCAGAGCATCCTGGGCGAGGCTGGGAGGTCAAGCGTCCGATAGGCAGCTCTGGATCCGGTCCACCCACTGCTGGGCTGAGGGCACATCCTGGGCACAGAAGTTGTAAACGCGACGCGTCGTCTTCACCTGGGAAGGGGTAGGTCACCATATGGCCTCGTGCTGCGGGCCTTCACCTCCCACCTCCCAATCCCTGAGAGGCTCACGTCAAAGAAGGCCTTCTCGTCCACAGTCTTGGGGGCGCCCATGGTGGGTGTGCCCGGCCCCACAGCCTCCACTTCTGCCAAGTCAATGACACCCTTGCACTGTGTGTCCACGCGATGGTTGTAGTAGCGCAGCTGGAGTAAACACACAGTCAGGACCGCCCTTGCCTCACTGATCTCCATCTCCCTGCCCCTGACAGCTCACCTGGTGCTTGGTCTTGTCCAGCACGAACCAGCGGGCCTTCCAGGGCTTCATGAAGGTCCCCTTCTTATACAAGGTACCCTCGTAAGACCTGCACTTGCAGAGCCAGGACGGGGTCAGCTCAGTGGCCAGGCCGGCCGAGGCCCAGCAGTGGCCCCACCTGCTGTCCTCACTGGGCAGCACCAAGGTCCCTGTCCCCCAGAACTGACCTAAGGCTATGGCCTTGAAGAAACCCTGGTGCTGCAGGCCTGGGGGGGAGGGAGGGCTCTCTAGGTAAGAAAGGAAGGGTGCCCCTACAGCTCTCACGTGACAAAAACTGGGTCCCCCAACACTAGTGTTGGGTGTCTCACACACAGGCTGGACACCCACCGAGGAGGAAGACAGCACGCAGGTCCGTGATGTGACCAGACAGCATGGGCCCACTGGGCACACCCGGCAGCTCCCCTCACTGACACGTGCCCGAGGCCCCTGTCCCTCAGCCCTGCCATGGTCACCAGATCCACTTCTCAAGTCTTCCCACCAAGGAAATGACTGCAGTCCCCACAGGCACCGGTCTCCCACCTGGGAAGTCACCTGCACCAGCCTGCAGCTTGCCAGACCCACACGCGGTAGGCAGCAGTCCTCGTACCTGTTCTCACTCTCGGCTGTCTGGAACTGGCTGTACAGGGTGCTGGTGCTGCGGCGGGCAGCCTGGCGGGCAGAGGTGGTCGAGCCACTGCTCTGGTCGCTGTCCAGACTGAGACTCAGTGCGGAGCCCATGGGCCCCTCCTGCAGGTACACGCCCAGCGAGCGGCGGTGGTGGGGCACGCTGGACACTAGTAGGGAGCTGGGCGTGCCCTGGGGGCAGCAGAGAGGGGCCTGTGTCAGCTGCCTCCTGGCAACACACCCGCCCGGCCCAACTGCCCTACTCACGCGTCCGTCTGGCCGAACTTCCAGGCGCTGAGCAGCTTTTACACGGTCCCAGGTGTCCTTCCAGCGCTCAGAAGGTCGGCCCAGTTCAGTCTCCAGCCGCTGCAGCTCCTAGAGAGAACCAGTGAACATTCAGAGAGGCTACTCAGAAAATACTCCACTGGGAGACTGAGGCAGGGGGACTGCTGTGAGTTCAAGGCCAGCCTGCACTATGAAGTGAGACCCTGTCTCAGCAGCAACAAAATCCAGAATGGAGCATGAAAAGACAAAAGGAAAGGAGATGTAGGAGAGAGACGCAGTGGGAAGAAAAATGAAATGCCTAACTAGAATACAAAGAGTAAGAGTGAGAGAAAGAAAAAGAATGAGAAAACTGAAATTTTCCAAACCAAGACATCAAAAACACGCTCAAGGGGGAGCTCAGTGGCACTGGCGCCCACCTTGCAAGCCACAAAGTCATGAGTTTGACCCAACAAGTTAGGTTAAATGCACACGCGTGCACGCGCGCGCGCGCACACACGCACACACACACACACACACACACACACAGCAGTGTGGCTCAGTGGAAGGATGTAGGGTCAATGCTCAGCACACACACAAAAAGCTTCCCTCGAAAGAGCAACAAGGCTGTCCAGGAGTGAGCAGGTACAAAACTGGGCAAAAAAAGCTAACAGCCAGGTGTGGCAGTGTATGCCTGTGAGTCTAGCACTTGGAGGGCTGAGGCAGAAAGACTGCCAGGAGTACAAGGCCAGCCTTTGAGACCCTGTCTGCAAAAAATAAAAAAAATTTTAAAAGGAAAAAGCAAACAATGGTTTTCACTTGTGGCCAACTAGTAGTGCATGGAGCACAAAGCCTACAACCAATCCAAGTGTGTCTGGCTGGTGCAGGGAGGCGGAAGAGCGGCTTGAGGAAGCAGAGACAGGAAGTTCAGGGTGCTGGAACAGGTGGAGCTTCTGGAGGCTGTGTGAGAAGCCTATAGCCAAACAGCGGTCCTGGGCAAAGCAGGGCGTCACAGGCCTGGCAGAGAACACCGAGGGGCTGGGCGGCGCAGCGCTGGAAGACGCTGGGACTCCACACAGCCAGAGCATGAGACTCGCCCGAAGACACAATGCTCCCAGAGAAGGGGTAGGACCCTCCACACGAGCAAGCCTCGCACAGCTGCAGTGGGGTCACTACCCATGCACAAGAGCGAGCCCAGGTCTCTCTAAAGGAGGACCACATGATCCTGGTCCTCAACAACACAGAAGGTCCCAACGTCTAGCTTACAAAAACGACTAGAAAAGCAATGAAGGAAAAAGAACAAATCAGTCTAATCAGAACTAATGCATAAGAAATTCAGCAATTATAAATATATTTTAAGACATAAAGAAAAAAATGAACATCGTGGTTGAAGAGATGGGGAAACCTCATATGAACTGTTTTTAAAAATCAGGGCTGGGGGCCGGGGATATAGCTCAGTGGTTCTGGTGCCTGTCTTGCAAGCGCAAGGGCCCGGGTTTGATCCCCGTAACCACATACCATACTGGGCATGGAGACTCAGCCCAGCAGCAATCAGTACCACATACCACAGTGCCGGGCGTGGTGGCTCACGCCAGTAATCCCAGCACTCAGGAGACAGAGGCAGGAGGATCGCTGTGAAGTGAGTTTGAGGCTGAGCTCAGGGCCACCTGAACCACAAAGCGAGACCCTGTCTCAAAAATCCTTAAAAAAAAAAATCAGGGCCGGGGAGTTAGCTCAGTGGTTCGGGCACCTGCCTTGCAAGGTTCCAAGTTCAATCTCCAGTACCAAAAAAAAAAAAAAAAAAGGATAAAAACCAGGCTGAGTGGTAGCTCAGTTACAGAGCTCCTGCTCAGCCTGTGTGAGGCCCTGGGTTCGAGCCTCAGTACCTTACACACAAATAAGTCTGTTAAAAAATCAGATTTTATCCATTCCTGTAATCCTTGCAGACTGGAAGGCGGAGGCAGAAAGATCACAAGTTTGAGCCCAGCCTGTACAACTTAGTGACTTAGTGAGACCTGTCTCACAACTGAAAGAGGAGTTAGAGGGCCAGGGATTTAGCTCAGTGATTCTGGTATCTGCCTGCCAAGCGAAGGTCCCAAGTTTGACCCCCAGTAACCACATACTGCAATGCCAGGCATGGTGACTAATGCCTGTAATCCTAGCACTGGGGAGGATGAGGCAGGAAGATTGCTGTCAATTTGAGGCTTGCCTGGGCTAATGGACTTAGGGCCAGTCTGAACTACAAAGTGAGACCTTGTCTCAAAAAAAAAAAAAAAAAAAAAGAGGGGTTAAACGTGGTGCAGTACAAAGGAGCTGAGTTCAATACCCACTAGTGGGCAAAGAGAAAAAGATTTCAGAACTCTAAAGCTTTGGGGGTTGTTTGTTTTTGAGACAGGGTCCCACTATATAATCCATGCCACTTGCAAACTCGTGGCAAACCTCTTGCCTCCGTCTCCCAAGGAGGCCTCCATCACCACACCCAGCCGAAGGTACAGTCGTATACACAAGAAAAAGCGAAGAAATTGAATATAAACCAATACAAATCATCCAAAATGAATTGCAGATAAAAAGAGATTGAAGGAAAAAAAACCTCAGAATCTCTATAAACTGTGGAGAGAGACTGTGCAAAAAAGAAAACAATAGAGGAGCAATGACCTAAAATATATTAAACTCAACAACCCACATATCAAAGGAGCTTAAAGAGCCCCGAAGCAGGATGGACCCAAAAGGCATGTTATGTCTAAATTGCTATAACCAAGAATGAAGAGAAAACCTTAAAGACACCGGGAAAAAACGTGACATTATACAGTGTGTAAGGGGATGGATGAGCACTGCCTCCTAGTAAGAAGCATCGCAAGCAGAAAATACCAGAGTGCTATCTTTACACTACTGAAGGAAACGAGCTGTCAGCCCACAGTTCTACATCCAGAGAAGATGCCCTTTTAAAAATAACAGAGGCCAGCTGGGCGTGGTGGCTCACGCCTGTAATCCCAGCACTCGGGAGGCAGAGGCAGGAGGATTGCTGTGATGTGAGTTTGAGGCTGAGCTCAGGGCCAGCCTGAACCACAAAGTGAGACCTTGTCTCAAAAAACCTTAAAAAAAAGAAAAAATAACAGAGGCCGGCCCGGGGATTTAGCTCAGTGGTTCTGGCGCCTGCCTTGCAACCACAAGGGCCCGGGTTTCATCCCCAGTAACCACATCCAACAATACCAGGTATGTTGACTCAACCCCACCAGCAATCAGTACCACATACCACAGTGCCAGGCATGGTGGTCACACCTGTCATCCCAGCACTTGGGAGGCAGAGATAGGAGGATTGCTGAGTTCGAGGGTGAGTTCTGGACCAGCCTGAACTATAAAGTGAGACCCTGTCTCAAAAAAGTAAAAAATTAAAGAACTAATAATAAAAATGACCGGCTGGGCGCGATGGCACATCGCACACTATAATCCTAGCACTCAGGAACCGGAGGCAAGAGGATGTTTGCAAATTTGAAGCCAGTTTGGGCTACATAGTGAGTTCAAGACCAGTCTGGACTAGACAGCAAATCCATGTGTCCAAAAACAAAAAATAAAAGTAACAGCACATGGGCTACAGGGTAGCTTAGTTTCAGAGCACCTGCCCAGCATGCATGAGGCCCAAGGTTGAATCCCTGGCATACCACACACGCATATCACACACACCACACACCACACACACACACACACACACACACACACACACACTGGCACAGATAGGCACAGTGGCACACATCAGTAGTTCAAATTGTCCCCCCACACACACACACACTGGCACAGATGGGCATAGTGTCACACATCAGTAGATCAAATTGCCCAGGAGTTCAAGGCCAGCCTGGGCAACACAGACTGAGTCTGTTAAGTAGGTAAGAAGTCAGAGCCACGGTTCAGTGGTAGACCACTTGCTTAGCATGCATACGGATATTGGTTTGATCCTCAGCACTGCAAAAATCAATAAATGGGGGCAACCCAGTGGGTCGGGGACTTCAACCCATTTTCGGGTCTCCTTCCATCTCTCTTAGGCAGAAATTATCTCTCAATAAACTTTTCCTACTCATTTTTTTTTTTTTTTTTGACACAGGGTCTCGCTTTGTAGTTCAGGCTGGCCCTGAGCTCAGCCTCAAACTCACATCACAGCAAACCTCCTGCCTCTGCCTCCCAAGTGCTGGGATTACAGGATGAGCCACCACGCCCGGCACTATGGTATGTGGTACTGGTTGCTGCTGGGCGTGAGCCCAGTATTGTATATGGTTAACAGGGATAGAACCTGGGCCCTTGTGCTTGTAAGACAGGTGCCGGAACCACTGAGCTAAATCCCCGGCCCAACTTTTCCTACTCAATAAAAAAAAAAAAAAATCAATAAATGAATGAAGACATTTTCAGATAAAAGCTGAGGAATTTGTATCTAACAGACCTACATTACAAGAAATATTAAAAGTTTTCACAATGAGGGCCGGAGATTTAGCTCAGTGGTTCCAGCGCCTGTCTTGCAAGTGCAAGGGCCCGCGTTCGATCCCCCAGTAACCATATACAATACTGGGCATGGAGACTCACACCCAGCAGTAATCAGTACTACATTCCACAGTGCCAGGCATGGTGGCTCAGGTCTGTAATCCCAGCACTCGGGAGGCAGAGGCAGGAGGATTGCTGTGATGTGAGTTTGAGGCTGAGTTCAGGGCCCGAACTACAAAGGGAGACCCTGTCTCAAAAAAAATGTTTTCACAATGAAAGGATATGATAGCAGACCAATCTTCATAGAAAAGAACAAATGGCTAAAATAAAAAGCTTTTTCTTTAATTCCTTTAATACAAAGTTGATGAAAAGTAATATATGCTGTGTGTATCATTAAAAAATTGCATGGCTGGGGATTTAGCTGGGTGGCACCACGCCTGCCTTGCAAGCAGCAGGTCCTGACTTCAATCCCTGATACAGAAAAACAAACTGCTGGGCATGGTGGTGCATGCCAGTGACCCTAGTGCTTGGGTGGCGTGGGCAGGGGACTGAAGTAAGTTCAAGGCTACTCTGAACTATATAATGAGACCCTGTCTCAAACAAAATGAAAAACAGCTAAGTGATTGCATTAACATCAGAGTACTTAGGGGCTGAAGCAAAAGGATTAGTGTGAGTTCGAGGCCATCCAGATCCTGTCTCAAAAAAAAAAAAACGGACCAAGCTAACTCCAGCATAATAGAGTAGCCAGGCATGGTGGCACAGGCCTGTGATGCCAGCACTCAGGAGGCTGAGGAGGATCAAAGTGAGTTGCAGGCAGCCTGGGCTACACAGTGAGTTCATGGCTAGCTTATACCACATAGCAAAGTACTATCTCAAAACACAAAAACAATCAAAAGATACTAAAGATTATCAGAGAAAGGGCCCCTCTCCTGTTCCCTGTGCTTCTGGGTCACCTTTACTGACAAAACTATGACTCCATGTGTCCCAAGCCACTGGAAAAAAAAAAAAGGTGTCTCTGAGCCAGGTCTCATACAAGGTCACATTCTTGTGTATTTACCTCTCTGTACGTCACCACCTCCCAGTGAGGCAAAAACTAGCAGCCTCATTTTCCACACAGGACATAAGCTCTAAGTTGGACAGATAACACCCAAGGCCATGAAGCCAACGCTGGGAACAGAGTTTAGATCCTTTCCTGGTCAGGCCCACAGGCCCACACCCTTCGGAGTGCTCAGCCTGTGAAGAAACACCTACGTGGCAGGGCCCCAGGTGAGACACACTGGCCTCTGCCTGGGCCAGCCATTATCCCCAGCTGCCACCAACGCCGAGTGGCTGTCTGCTCAGTCCAGTCCTGGCTCCGGAGGCGGAGCAGGCTGGCAGAGTGAGGACCCACCGAGACTTACACGTCAACAAGCTCTAGGTAAGACCCAGAGGAGAGGCTGCTCACTTTAGGGTGGACAGGACAGAGCCCTGCAGCACTGAGGAATGGGACCTGGGAAATTCCACCTTCCCCAAAGGCCAGCCCACAGGTACCCAAGCCACTCAAAGCCAGGGACTGTGGGAAGCAGCTTTTCTCCCAAAGGTGCACATGTGGGAGCCTGGGGGTGGCCTTAGGTTTTGGGGGAGTGCCTAGAAGGAATGAGACACTCAGTCCTGAGGGTACTGTGCCATTATGTGATGCAGCCCAGAGCGCTGTCTGACGTCAGCAGAGCCCTGCCTGGGGACCTCTCAAACGGAGCAACATGGGCCGCTCTAGTTAGCCTTTCCCTAGAACTTGAGTCCACTGAGAGACGCTGACACACCAAGTCAGAAGCACACTTGCCCACAGCAGCAGCTGTGACGACAGCTCTCCCTCCACTACGGTGTGCAAACAGCCGCCCGACCTGCAGCCAGTGCCCAGGGAGCCACAGCCAGTCAGGACTGACAGCTGCCAAGGCGCCGCTTCACCTCAGCAAGGGGAAGGCAATGCTGGGCCGGGCCCTGTCCACACCACACGCACCTCCAGCAGGCGTGAGATGGCATCAGGCTGCACTCGAGGGCGGCTGTCGTAACACGGCCACACCACACGGCGCCGGCTCTGGGGAGCGCCACCATCAGGCCGTTCCTCTTCTGGGGGCTCGGGAGGCCCCTGGGCCAGTTCCCAGTCGTAGGGGGGACCCTCAGCCAGTGTCTCCTCTGTGTAGAAATCCCACACCTTCAGATTGGACACGTTGCTGTAGGGCCGCAAGACCTGAGGGCAAGCACAGTGTCATAGGGCCAGGCTGGACAGGACACTGCCTGCCCTGGCTAGGCCCCAGCTCACCTCTGCATCTTCAGGAGCGTACATGTAATTGTAGAAGACGGGTGTCCTCTTGCTCAGTCTGTCCACGTACTCCCACACAGACCTGCACACCAGCTGGCCCTTGCGCTCGCCCTTCTCCTCATACAGCAGCCCTGCATGTGTGCACTCGCGCTCAGTGTTAGGCCTGAGCCCCACCCACCAAGCCCCAGCCCCAGCCTCCACTCCTACTTACCCAGCTCTATGCGCTCATAGTCAGAGTCCAGCAAGAAGGTGCGGAAACGGTGGGATGCGTGGTGGTAACCGAGGAACTTGAGGTAGAACTGGCTGAACTCAAACTCCATGGGGAACTGCAAGTGAACCTGGAGGAAAAGGGGAGTGGGACCAGGGCCAGGGGTCAGGGGTCAGGGGTCAAGGGACACAGCCCGGTGCTGCCCACATGGCCATCTGCCCACCTGGTACACGCAGTCAAGGAACTGCAGGAAGACAGGTGTGAAGCCGCTGCTCTGTCCAGCCAACGTGTGCGCCCCACGGTGGCTGAAGCGATGCCCAAATGACAGCCACTCCTTCTCCACCAGCAGGCGGAAGCCTTCCAGTGTGCGATAGAAGGGATCCGACAGCAGCTGCACCAAGGACACCACCTGCGGCACCACCCTCAGTCAGGACGGCCCTGCGGACCCGGGCCCAGCCCTCCCTGCACCTGGTACGCACCTGTGTAGTGATGTCCCAGCCATCCTCCAGGCTCACCAGGACAGAGGAGCCCGCGTCCAGGAGCTCTACCACCAGCACTGAGATCTGCAGCAGCTTGTGGATCTGCAGGGACAGGCAGCCCTTGGACCCATCCCACCTAGGCCCCAGATCCACAGGAGGCTGGCAGTGTCCACAGCACTGAACAGACACTGCTTCCAACAGCTGCCTATCATGGCCTGCCCCTCCTGAGCCCACAAGCTGAGGCAGATTCAGGTGTCCTTGAGGTCTGAGATTGCCCCAGCCCAAGGCCTCTATAGGGCACAGCACACTGGTGCAGCAATGCTGACCCTCTGCCCACGGGAGAGCAGAAATGCAGTGTCCACAAGCCATATTCTGCCCAGGACATCTACCTTCCTGAGCCCAGCAGCCTACCCTGACATGTCATCTGCCTTCCCAACCTGCACTCCCCAGCTACCTCCCAGCACTGTGACCCCAGAAGGAAGTGGCTGTCAGATCCTCTTCCTGGTGCCCGGACTGTCAGACAGGCAAACCCACAGCCCTTTCTACAGCCCTAGCCTAATACCAAGAGGACAGAGGGGCAGGGGCTGGGCACAGACCTGGATCAGCCACTCCGAGTCCTCCAGTGAGCGCAGGAAGGAGGCCGGGCCGGGCTCAGCGGCAGGACAGCCTGGCACACAGGCCTTCAGCAGCTTCTTAAAGCTGGCCTTCACCTGCCGGGCCTCGAACACTTCAATGGGTACCAGCTCCCACTGTTGCAGGGGGTCCTGTCGCACACCCTAGAGGACCAAGCACTGTGAGACACACCCTGATAAAAGCCCCCCACACAGCCCCCCTGACCGTAGTCACCTTGAGCTGGGCTTTATCCCCAATAATGTAGAGGGCTGCACGCTGGGGCCGCAGAAAGCCTGGGTCAGCAGGGGCCCCATTGGCCTGCGGGGGGCTCAGGCTGTCCCTGCCGGCTAGCCGGGAGCCTACGTCGGTGCTGAGCCCACTGCTGCGTCCACTGGCCCGAACACTGCCCCATTTACCTGTGGAACAAAGAACAGGTGAAGCCCGGAGCGGGTCCAGGGCACCACTTACCTCAGGCTGGCCAGCCCAGCCTCCAGGGAGTGGGCTGTACTCCGGGACAGGGTGGGGTGGTCGATGGGCCCCCAACAGGGCTGTGCAAGGGTGAAGGGCTGGACCTCACGGATGCTAAGACATATGGGAGTGTCCATGTTAGTGTCTTGGGGTGGGACTTGGGTGTCAGGCAGGTAAGTAACTGGGCTTGAGGAACAATCGGTTATGCTGCTCTGTCAGAACAGGGCTGTTAGTGTAGGTGTGCAGGGAGACATTAGTGACCAAGACAACTCAGTTCACACCAGGGGCAGTCAGCACCAGGTGAGGGAGGAGCCCCTGGTACAGTACCTCGGGGCGCAGTCCGTCTGGAGGCCGAGGCCGCCATGGGGTTGGACAGCGTGGTGACCCTGGCTCTGGGGCTGGGCACTGGGGGTACAGCAGAGAGAAGGCTCAGGCCTGGCCTTAGGCCTGTGGGTGCCTACAAACCACAGGTTTCCCACCACATCCCTGCCTGGCACCTAGAGCTGAGAGGTCAGAGCAAATACCTGATTGCGGGAGACAAGAGGCCTGGTTTGGTCCAGGCAGGTATCACAGCCGCCCTGTCCAATAACCACGCAGCGGGGCCCCATGCAGTGGGAGGCTCAGGGCGAGGAGACCTGGGCTCTCCTCCAGTGCCCCTCTTCCCACTCACGACAGCTCTGAGGGACATGAAGTCCCTCCCAGAGGGCTGTGTCCTTCGCACTCTCTCCCTTGACACAGGCACCACCGAGAAGTGCTCTCAACAAGGGCCACGAGGCCTCACAGGACACCGCGACAGGGGGTGCCTGAGAGGCACAGCCGGGGGGGCCCTGCTCAGAAGCTTTGGGAAAAGAGAGAACAGACTAGAAAGATGGAGCAGCTCAGCCCAGGATGGACAGACCCGGGCCCAGGGTGATGCAGGGCAGACTGATAGGCTAAGGCAATGTGGCGTGGCTGTAAGGCCTGAGTGTGAGGCCGAGCGGCAGCTGGGTCAGAGGGTGGGACTCGAACCAGGCCACCTCAGACTCGCCCGTGCAGAGGCTTCATCGGGACACCGCAGGATGCAAGGTAATGTCCCCATCTGCTACGGCGGTAGTCACCGGTCAGAGTGCAAGACTAACCCATACCCCACACTGACACCCCCATCCTGAGGAACACAATCATCCAGCTCATGAGGATAGCACTGGAAGCCAGGGAGATGGTGCCAGGAGTGGGGGGTCAGAGACACCCAGGGAACACCAGGGAAGCTGTGGGCAAGGATGCTGCCTACCGGTGCCACTCAGGACTTGGCAGGAATGGGAAGGCAAGAAAGCAGTGACTAAAAACACACCCCTTGGAACTGACCTAGGAGAGGGGCAGTAGCTGGAAGGTGGCAGCGGGTTGGGCAGACACATGGTACAGAAAGCAGTTATTCCCAACAGAGAAATGTGGGAGGGGCAGCGTGACCTGTCTTCAGACAGTGCTCCCTGGCGACAGACACAAGGGCTTGCCCCAGGGCCTAGCGAACAGTGATGAGGGGCACAGCTCATGTGAGAGACACTGCTGAGAACACAAGAGACCCGAAGCTCACCAGGAAGCGAGGAGTACAAGGCAGAACGGAGGGCAGGGTGGACGGTGCAGCCAGAGACTGCAGGTCTGGGCAGTCAGCTAACAGGAGTGGGCAGAGCGGACAGACTCGGGGCACTCGGGCTGCAGGATGGCTCTGCTGTGGGGGTGCCACTACCCCCTAATGTACCCCACTCTATTCCCAGGAGCTGAGGCTCAGCAGAAAACACCCCGTGAAGCCAAGGGGAGGGACCGAGGGGGTAAGAGCTGATGCTCAACACAGTGTGTCCCACCTTCTCAATGCCAGTCTGCCAGGATAGCCCAGCTTCATGTATAAACGGCTCATGGCCCACACCACCCCAGGTGCGCACTACCACCACCACCGCCATCTGCAGAAGACAGGCTGGGCACACAAAGCTGCAATCGGGGACGAGCACATGACCCAGTGCTGAGACGTGACACAACTGGCAGACACACTGCTCCCGGTGTGCTGGGCACTGGCCAGGGACACAGCCCCAAGAACCGACCCACACCCTGGCCCCCCAAGTCCCCAGCATCTACCAACTGGCCCAAGAGGGTCAGTCTGAGAGCGATCAGGAAACAGGAAAAAACAAAGGGGTAGATGGGGCTGGACAGGGGGAGTCAATAGGGTCAGATGGTGGAAATGGGGTAAAGATGGGGTCAGCAGGGCAAAGGGGTAAGTCAGGGTCAAGGGAGGGGCCTCCCCAAGGAGGAAGGCCACCTCCTGCTCCGACCGACCTTCCCTCCGTTCCCTCCCAGAGCTGCCCACGTGGCTTTCAGGCACTTACTGCCTGAAGCTTCTGCGTCCAGCCCGTGACTTGCCTCCCACCTGCGACGGAGCGCCAGCTGTCTGTACCACACACTCAGCGCCAATAAGCCTGGGGTCGGCACGGAGCCCTGCCCCAGCCCACAGCCAGTGCCCAGGGCCACAGGCCCCAGAGCACACCTGACCTGTGGTCTGGAAAGTCCTTTGCAAAGTGTGACAGTGGACCCCACTTCGCAGGGACAGGAAGCATCAAATAACGGAGAACTGAGGGCACCTCACGGGCTCAGCGTGGGGAAAAGGCCGGCCTGGATCAACCCAGAGTATGTGGGAAGGAAGGACAGTGACAGTGAAAGTAGGGCAGAGGAGGAGAGGTGAGGAGGAGGCCACACCATGGGCAGAGTGGCAGTGGAAAAGGGGTGGGAAGGACAAGTGAGGATGTCCCAGCCATGGGCAGCATCAGACCACACTGCTCTGCAGAGGCTGCCTTTTAGGAAAGGCAAGGAGGAGACAGGCCGCGGTCATAGCAGGTTTCCCACCCCACAGTACCCACAGGGCCCAGCCTCTTCCACACCCACACCCGCCGTAACTGCTGCCACAGTTCCCGAGTCCTCTTCGGGTTTCTGCCCTCAAGCATTCTCACCATGACTGCCCATGTGGGCCGAGGAGAAGCCACTAAGCGTGTTGCGTCCCGATGCATCAGCATAGCGAGGCATGGAGCTGACCACAGCCTGCAGGTACTTCTCCTGTTCCAAGCTGCTGGAGTCTGCCTGGGACTGACCTAGGAGAGGGGCAGAAGCTGGAAGGTGGCAGCGGGCTGGGCAGAGACGATTGCCCGGGCAGAACACAGAAAGGGTACCTGGAGAAGGTGCATTCTGGGCCTTGAAGAGGCCGACCACACCCTTGCCGTGCAGGCCCCCAGAGCGAAGCAGCACAGCCTTGGAATGCCTGCTGCGCCAGCAGACCACCGGGAAGCGGTTCTGGCGGTAACAGCGGGACACGCGCTGCAGGGCGTTGTCCTGGATACTCTGGGGAACAATCAGCAGCCCTGGGTAGCTGTGGGAGGCAGAGGCTTCATGAGGGCAGCTCAGGAGCCTTGCCCTGGGACCGCCCTCAGGGAATCACATGGCAGCGAAAGGACCAGTAAGTCTGTGGTTTCCAGACTCCCCAGGTATCCTCACCAAGGAAAAAGGCTGCAGCCACTGTGCTGAGCCCAGAGCCACAGCCACAGCTTCAGCAAGCACAGGAGGTGCCCAAGCACTGCTCATCACCCAGCCAGCCCTGACTGCGTCCTCCTGGCATGTCCGGGCCAGCCCTCACCTGCGGCAGATGGCATACATGCGGTTGACTGGGGAGATGCGGAAGGGCTCTGACTTGGCCCGGCTCAGGCTGCTGCTCAGGGTGCCCAGGCCTAGGCGCTGGTAGTCACGGCAACAGGCCCGTTCCACCAGGCTGCTCATGGTCATGCGGTCCGAGGGCTTCAGGGCTGAGGTTGGCGTCAGCGTGCTGGGCTCCAGCTCCTCTGACACTGTGTGGGCACACAGAGGTCATCATCCAAAGACCACCCAAGCCACCTGTCCTCCACGGGGCTGTCTCTGACAGTGAGCACTCGGGACACCCCATCTGCGCTCACCTGAGATCTCGTCCTCCTGGTCCTCTGAGGGTGGCTGGCCATGGTGTTCCCAGCCTGGGGGGTTGTACTTCTTTCGAGTGACATGCTGCCGCCCCATGGTCTTCTTGGCATTCTTTACCAGGTTCCAGGACAGGGCTCTGGGGGCAAAGAGCCCACAAAGGTGAGAGGAGATGCTGGGCTAGCGCAGCCAGTGCCGCTGCCCCGGCCAAAGGCCTGGCTCCATACCTCAGGGAGGGGCCCTTGTCTTTGGCAGTCCGGACTGGCCTGCCAGGCATGTGGGCAGAACCCAGGGTGAATGCAAAGGTGCCCTTTATGTCCGCCGGGTACCGCAGCTTGTGCAGCTGTTTGCGGAAGAGCTCAGCACTGTCGGACCCCACCTCCTCATCAAAGGCCATTTTCAGCAGCTGTGTTCGACAGAAAGATGGACTTCCTCGTGGTCTGAATGCCCAGCAGCCCCCTCCACAACTATAATGCTGATGAGTGCCCAGGATCCCTTCTCACAGCAACCATGGCACAGCTACAGGTGAGCGTTAGGGAGAGCCTGGTGCCCACATAACTCACAATGCATAAATAGGGGAAATTCCAGTGGCTGCCTGGCAAGGTCTCAGCTTACACAACACACTCAAGACAGACTCAAGCGTCAGTCCCCCAGAGGGAAAGCAAAGACACAAAACTGGGGGTCAAACGGGGAGAGGCCGCCATACTGAGAGCCACACGAGGGCCCTAGTCACTGACCTGGAATGTGCAGGAGCGCAGCTGCAGCCCGTCCTGCAGGAGCTGGTCCACAGGGGTCTGGACGCTGATGCGCTTCTCCTTGGTCAGTGCGGCCAGTGGGAAGGAGCGGACCACCACCTGTTCGCCCACTGACGGCAGGCCAAGCGAGAGAGCAGGAGTGGAGGGGTGGACCCAGACTTCAGGGTGGTCTTGGGGGTCTTGAGCAGGTGGGGAAGGGGCAGACAAGAGCCTGTCTCTCACAGGGACCATCCCCGAGAAAGGGAAGAAGAGGCAGAGAAGGTCCCGCCCAAAGACCTAACAGGGAGGGGAGTCTAGGCTAGGGCCCAAATGCTCACCCAGGGGGTCAGTGGGCATCCCCGTGAAGATGACTCGATACGTGGTGAGGAAGACAGCACCCTCGGCTGGAAGCAGCGCAGGGCCCCCTCCACTGCCCCCTGTGCCCTCTTCGCGACCATCTGGCAGCAGGTACACTCGCAGGCCATCTAGAACACACTCCTCCCCGGGCAGCAGGCGAGGCCGGAGCAGCTTGGGCTGCTTAGACATAGACACAGGCAGTGGCTCAGGACACAGCGGGAGCTCCCTGGTGACCACGGCCTGGCCGGCACCCACTCACCGGCACCCACTCACCTTCTGGATGGGGGGCAGCCGCTTGCTCTCACGGTGCACAGCCTCCAGGGTCTCGATGTGCATCTGCACAATGTCTGTGGGAGAGCAGTTCTCACACCCTGAGCCCCTACAGCTGCCCATCTGAGAAAATGCTTCCGTGCCCAAACCCCATACCTGGCACCATGACATGCAGCCCCTTGAGGTGATCGCTGGTGACCCCACTCTCTGTGCAGACCTTGTCCACAAAGCGGTTGATGAAGCGGACCACAGCCCCAGCCACGTCACAGGTCTCCGCGTCCTCAAAGCCACTCTCTGTGTCATAGCTCTCGGCCACGCTGCCCGCCATGCTGGCCAAGGGTAGGGGGAGGCTCAGGCCTGGCCCAGAACAAGCCCCTCCCAGGCCCGCCCAGGCCCCACCCCCACCTGTTGGTAACCAGGCTGTTGCTGGCGCTCTCCAGGTCCCCCAGCCCTGCCCGCTCCCGCAGCAGGCGGCTCTTGCTGCTGTCCAGAGGCAGCAGGAGGTAGCTCATGCGATTGGCATAATGGATGGCCTGGCTGAACACCGTGCTCTCTTCCTTCTGCACCAGCTCCTGCTGCTTCTCTCGGCTCAGGGTTGGCCACAGGCGCCGCTGCTCTGAAGCCACATCCAGGGCAGAGCGCTCATCCTCCCGGGCTGGGGCCTCCCCAGCCTCCTGCCAGAGGGTGTGGTGAGCCAACTGAGGCCACTTGGGCCCCACCCCCCCACCCCCCGGAGCCGGAGCATCCTGCACACCTGGGAGGGGGACTGGTCTTCCGAGGGTTCCAGGTAGAGGGCCCGGATGTGGGTCTGCACATCCCCATAGAACATGGCCTCCCAGAACTGGGGCGTGCTCCACACCACGTGTTCCTGCACACAGCTGTATGCAAACTGTGTCACCCCAGGGCTCAGCTTCTGCAGAGGCAGTGTGGGGGGTCATCTGGATGCAGACAGTCAGGAAGCAGGGAGAGAGCCAAGGGACCCCACGCTTACCCGGCAGAAGGCGGTGACTAGGGGCAGCAGAGCAGCCGCAATGCCGTGCTCATCCAGGGAAGTGCAGTCCTGTGGGCAGAGCCACAGCCTGTGGAGACCCCCTCTCCTCCGACACTGCCCACCTCCAGTGGTCCCCGTGGCTACCACAGGCCAGCACCCCACCAGTCACCTGGGCTTTAATGTCCCAAGGTTGGAGGTTTCAAGGTCAGCCCTATACCGCATTTCCACAGAGCTGGAGGCCATCCCATGAACACAGACATCATCCCCCACACCCCTTCCCTCTCCCCGCTGAAGACCACAGGAAGTCATGGGGAACCCCTACCCACCACCCACCCCACACGCCACCGTACTGCAGGACAGGGCTTGGCCTGGCCTCACCTGCAGGCAGCAGTTCATCATGCGGACAACAAAGTCAAACTGCTGGTGGTCCAGGACTGCCCGGTTCTGTTGCACATGGACGTGCAGCTCCTGGGCGAGACAGCAGCGGGCAGCGCGTCCCTTCAGGGCCCTGAGTACAGCCGGGAGCAGCTGGGGCAGAACAAGTGGAACATGGGCTGAGGGTCCCCACCAGAGGAGGCAAGGGGGCAGGAAGCTCACAGGAGCCTGGAACCTGGCTCCCGGCACAGACAGGGGAGCAAAATCACACAGGTCAGCGGTGCTTAGGTACTGAGCTTCACAGCCCAAAAAGGCCAAAAAGGCCAAGGCCTCCAACAACCCCACACAAGGACGGGGACACATGAAACTCAAGCCACAGCTCACGAGTCACTGGATTTGTGCTCTGATGTCAGTCCTCGAGGGCCTACAGCCACCTGGCCTACCAGGCCTAAGCAGCACAGATGTCGCACAGCACAGGGCAGGACACAGGAGGACTGGTACTCGTCACTCAACCACAAAAGCCATGGGGATACACAGACAGGAAAAGGAAGACTCAGACTGGTCTCCAGGAAGGAACCCGAGGTCGTGTGACACCATGAAGCGCAGAAGAATGTGCAAGTGGGGCTGATTTCCATAAATGACAAAGATGTAACACACACAAGGCTACATACACTCTTTCAGGATGAAGGTACAGAAGAAACTTAATAATGAGACTCCAAGGTCTTCCAATGTATTTATTTATTCATTCACTCACTCATTCATTTATTCCTTCAGTACTGAGGGTTAAACTCCGAGGAGCTTCCCACTGAGGGACAGCCCCCAATCTTTTATAATCTGCAGTAAGGCCTCACCAAACGGCTGAGCTGCCCAGGGCTGCACTCAAGCTTGCAGTTCTCTTGCCTCAACTGTCTCAGTGCTAGAATTACAGGCACGTGGCACTGCACCCAGCTAGACTTCTAATTTCTGAACACTGATGCCAATCCCTCCCGTCGAGCCGGGAGACAGGAATGGAAAGCCTGTCCTGCTGCCCTCTGGGTAGGAACGGAGACCTAGTGTTTACTCCAAAGTACCCACAGCGCTGGAAGAGAAGCCAAGACTCTCGCAAAGCTGCTGTCCGACCCAGGCAGGAGCCCCACCCTCAGGCCTCACCTTCTTGGCCTCGAGCATCTTCCCCTCAAACACGTAGGAGATGCAGTTCCGAACCACCTCCAGCCGCCGGGCGCTGTTGACGTGCAGCCCGCTGCTCCGTTCTAGTATGGCCGCTGAAGAGACAAGACATGCTCACTCTGCGCCCGAGCCCTTCACCCGCCCTGGCCCAAGCTCAGGGCCTGCTTTCCCCTCCTCATTACGTACTCATGGGGGGCCCTGAGGGCACAGTGGTCCTCCTCTCAGCCTTCACAGCGGGGGGTGCACCCTGCATCTTGGCCGCAGCCTGGTCCACAATCCACTGCACAGTGCCTTCATCCAACCGGGGGAAGGGCCGGGGTGCCCGCCGCAGATGACTGGCCTCACCCGGCCTCTGCACCTTGTGCATCGCCACAGCTGGGTATGGGTTCTCCTAGGGGGAAGCAGGCAGGCAATGGGCTGGGGGGCAGGGCCCACGGTGGCACCACACCTCCCCTCATGCTGCCTGCCATACATTCTTATAGAGCTGCTCCGCCAGTTCCTGGACATGACGCAAGACACGCTGGGGGTGATTCTCATCTGCACGCATCCGTGCCACCTCGTGGGCCACCAGCTGGGAGGGGTGGGCAAGAGGCAGAGTGAGCGGGTTGGGGGGACAGGGAAGGCGGGGAGCAGGTAGGGGCGAGGAGCCCACCTCATCAAATAGGTCTGTGGGACGGTAAGGAACCCCACGCTCTGACACGAAGCCTGCAAAGGCCATGCCCTCCAGCACCTTCATCAGGAAGTCATCCTCCACCAGCCCGCGCTGGCCCAGGAAGGCTGCCTAAGGGGACACAGGAGGTCAGCCCCAAGAGGTGCAGGGTGCCCCTCCCACAGCCTGGTGGCCCACCTTGTGGAAGCGGATGACAGGCTCTGGGTGGATGCGCACGATGTGCAGGCACCAGCGGTAGCCCTGCAGGAGCTGAGCGAAGAGCCGCAGGAAGACAGCGCGCAGCTCCTTGTCCTGAAGCACAGTCACCTCAGTGAGTGCCAGGCCCTGCCCCTGCGCCCTCCTGCTGCCCTACCCCACACTGGATGCCGAGCAGCTGCCAATCCTAAGCTCCTCCTGCCTGCACCAGCAGTTCAAGGCCAGCCTATAGGGGGCTGCAGTGAGCCCACATCGTCCATCCCACCATCAAGGCAGCAGACCTAAATGGGACCCCCAAAGGAATATAACACCCCACCTGCATCTTCAGGGAAGAAGTGGACACTGTGGGTGGAGGGAAGGCAAGATCAGCCAGCTCCAGTTCTGGATCCAGGACCTGCGGGCACAGAGGGGAGCAGGTAAGCAAGTTACACAGCCAGCCTGACTCCCGTGCTGCCGGGCAACAGCGCCCAGGAGGCTCCTGTCCTCACCATGCTCAGCACACTATGGGTCTGGCTTTGCAGTGGCTCCGGCAGGGGTGGAATGTGTACACACTCAGGGACAGCCACTGTCCCTCCATCAAGGTCTGCAACAATCACGTCCAGCTGTGGACCAAAGGGACCGAGAGGTCAGGGACGTGCAGGCACGGGCGGCAAGGTAGACACACCCCACGGCCCTTACCAGCTCCTGGGTCTCTGCCTGGAAGGCGGCATTGACCCCGATGATGAAAGGCGTAGGTGTGCTGAGGACCTCCAACAGCTGGGCCGGCAGGATGGGGACATAGGTGAAGCTGTAGCAGGGGTCAGAGGGCACAGTGAGCCCCAGAGGGCAGGGCGGAGAGGAGGGGGGTTGAAGGGAGGGTGGGGCAGATGGGTCAACAAAGGCCAGCTGGAGAGTCTGGACAAAGGCACCTGTATCTGAGAGGGAAGAGAAGAGCCAGGAGGCCCCTGCAGGCATCCGCAAGCCGCTGGTAGCTCCGGGACAAGAAGAGGACCTTGTGCTCCGTGAGGGCGGCACAGAACAGAGAGAGCACGTTGGTGATGCCTAAGGGGAGAGGGTGGACACAGTAAAGGTCCCAGCACACACCGAGAACCTGTGCCTCTGCCCTGCAGCCACAGGCAGGTAGCTACAAGGCAGGAGGGGCCAGAAGGACATGGAGGCTCACCCAGCTGGCGGAAGAGCAAGGCCACACTAGAGCGGCTGACAGGAAGCGAATCGGCCAGTGGGGTCTGAATGACCTGCCGGTCACCAGCTCCCAAAGAGATGGTTCTCTGTAGAAAGAAAAGCATCAGCGTTCAGCCGCTTAATCAAACGTGAGTCAGGTGGGCCCTGCTGTACTGACAGACCCCAAGAAGGGACATGGGGTGGCTGGAGGGAAGGCCACACCCTGCCTCTGCTGCCTGAGCAGCACTGGAGAGAGACTCAGGGCAGGGGTGGCTGCCTCTGAACTGGGGCGGGGCAGGGCTAGGTGTGCAGAAAAAACAAAGGGTCCATACCGCTCCGTCCTCAACAGAGTCCAGCTGCACAGGACAGACAGGCAAAGAGACACGATTAGACACCCCCGGCGCACACAGCACAGAACAGGGAACACACAGACAGGCAGACACTGACACTCAGACAGGACACACACAAGGATCGAGAGGACAGAGGCGAGAGAGGCCAGCCCAAAGGAGCAGGCAGAAGAGTGAGGCCAGTGAGCAGGCAGGGCTGAGGCGACAGCTCTGAACTCCTGGAGCCTTCCCCAAGGCCACACCAGGACCTGCGGCCATAGGGATGCTGGCTATCCCCAACGCTCACCTGAGAGCCTCCGGCCAAAGGGACTGTACACGTCAGCAAGTTCCCAATAACATTCTCCAGGCACACGTTCAAGCCCTCTATGTGGATGGTGTAGATGAGCCCGAGGCTGTTCTGCAGGGAGCACAGGGGGATGGCAGTCAGCTGACAGGAGCACCCTGACCCCGCTCTGCCATCACGGTGGCCCTTCTCACCCTGAACACTTCTGTGTGGTCCAGCCTCGACACCAGCACCAGAGTCTTCGGAGCGAACAGCTGGCCAGGCTGGGCCGGAGTTGCTGGCGACAGCTGTCCCCGGCCTCTCCCATCTGCCTCCTCCTCCCTCTCCGTGGCATCCTTGGTGCCCACTGCTTCCTGCAGACAGAGGCCCGGGTGGACAACGCTTTGGTGAAGTGAGGCCTCCACCAGGTGGGAGACAGCCCCAGAGGCTGAGGAGGCTGCCACCTGCTACACGCCAGGGCCCGGCTGACCTGTGTGGGTTCCACGGGCTCCCAGAAAGTCAGGCAGGCACAATAGTGCCGCTCAGAGTTTATGTCCGTGAGGACGGCAACAAAGAAGGTCGGTGGGTTCCTCTCGGGACACAGCTGCCATCCACTGGGCTGACAAAACTGAGGAAGGACCGAGTCAGCTGCCTGGGCCCATTTGTGAGCAGCAGGGGAAACCCACCGCCCCACACCACCTCTCCCAAGACCCCAGGGCACAAGGGCAGCAGTAGTGTCTGTGAGACACCACACCCCTGGACTGCAGGCCCTCTAGGTGAAAGGAGCAAGAGCCTCTGGCCAAAGGAGAACGAAGCAGGGACAAGGGTGCCAGATGCCCTGCCAGGCAGGCCAGGCACCTCTACCCTCCACCTCAGTCTGAGGCTCTGGCGTCAGGCCCCCACTCACCAGCTCTACCCTCCACCTCAGTCTGAGGCTCTGGCGTCAGGCCCCCACTCACCAGCTCTACCCTCCACCTCAGTCTGAGGCTCTGGCGTCAGGCCCCCACTCACCAGCTCAATGCCCTGGGGAAAGGGGTTGTCTTCCCAGTCCTTCTCCGGGAAGCGCTGCAGGATCTGGCCCTGGCCTTCCCCACTCCCTGAGGACAACAGCAGGGGTCAGAGTGGCTGGCACCTCACGGGCCCAGGCTGTCCTGGCCCAGGGTAGAAGTCGACCCCTCACCCGGTATCAGTTCAGCCTGAGCATCCAGGTCCCTGCCAGTCCCTGCTGTCCTTCCCTCCTCCTCTTGGGGTCCTTCCATGGGGCAGCAGCTCAGCTGAGCCACATCCTTCGGCATCTGCCTGCTAGGCCAAATCCCCATGTGGGTCCACAGCCTGACAGCTCTCACAGCTGCCAGGCCAGGGCACCTCACAGACAGAGGGCACATCCAGTGCACGGGACACACTGCAGAGCAGTGTGCGCTCCAGAGCACCTGTCACTTCCCCACTGTGGGCCCAGAGACAGACAGGACTCCACACAGGTTTTGGAAGACACTGCTCACAAGTGGCTGCCCTGGGAACCCATGGTCCCCTAAGTGCCCGCTGGTCCACATCAGTGGGGTAGAGGCCATGCCCAGAATCACACCCTTCAGAGCCAAACCAGGAGCCACAGTGAGGGCAGCCACGGGAGCAGGCCATCAGGATCCCACTCTTGCCAGGTGACGGCCCCATCTGCTGTAGAGAACTCAGGGAGGAAGAGCAGAGAACGGTGGGAAAGACAGGCCCGCTGATGTTCACTCCCCATCCACGACAGAGCGCCAGAGCACCGCATCCACCGTCGCCTGCGGAGGCCAGCAGGAGCAGCAGAGGCAGGCGGAGGGGCAGCATGTGCCACACAGCGCTTTTCCATGGACCTGAGTCCCAGAAGGTGCCTTGCACACCGCCTCTGTGGGCCTTGGGCTTCACCTCCACCCAGCCTGGCCCAGCTGACAGGCAAGCCGACCCCAACAAAAAGGCAGAGGCAAGGCTGGGCATGGTGGCACATGCTTGTGACCCTAGCACTTGGAAGGCTGAGGCAGGAAGATCCCTGTGATTGAGACCAGCCTGGGTTACACAGCGAGTAGGAGGCCAGCCTGAACCACACAGTAAGAATCTGGCTCAAAAAAAACAAAGAGACAGAGAGTACCCTGGGATGGTGGAGACGATGCCCATGACGTGAGCACCAGACAGGTCGCTGCTGCACTGGAGGTGGTGGGGCGATGAGGGCCAATTCTGACTCACAAAACCTCAGCTTCCTATTCCCTGCCCCCACACCACTGCTGCTGCCTACAGGGTGACAGGCAGCAGATATGGAGGGGACAGGTGTCTGCCCACCTACACACACTCACGCACCTGTCCACCTCAGCAAGTCACAGTCCCCAAGGGGCCCTCTAGCCCCACTCCAAGGACCACCCCTGACAGGCCCAGGCTGCCTGGCACACACACCCCTGCAGTGTGGCTCCTCCCCCCACCCACTCCACCAAGGGCCTCCTTGTGCTCAGCCCCAAACCACCATCTGGGCCCAGCCCTGGCTGACTCCCAGGGCTCACCCAGTTCTTGCCACGAGGCAGCAGGCGGAGGAAGGAAGGGAAGAGGGGGTGTGCGGACAGGAGAGCAGCCTCAGCTCTGCAGCCTCCCCCCAGGGGCTGCATAGGGCTGATCACCCTCCTCCTCTGCTGGCCCATCCCGTTCATCTCTTCCGTCTCCTGCATGTCACCACTGCCTCGTGAGCATGGGTGGGTGGCTCAGCCCAGCAGGCACCTCATGAGCACCCCCTCTATGCCTCCTGTGTCCTCCCTTCTGGGAGGCTCTCTGCCTGAGCCCAGGGTGGGACCCTAGAACCTCCTTCCTCTCTCACAACCCTCCCCCACCCCGTGACAACTGATACACCTGTCCGAGAGCTCTGGGGCCTGGCATAAACCACAGCCTAATCAGGACTTGCTGAATATGTACAGCTGGCTACATGACCATCCTCCCCACACCCAGCACTCCACACACCCCACAAGCAAACAGGTTCCTCAATCAGAGGTGCAGAGCAGCTTCCGGAGCCTTGGGCTGCACCGGGACTAAGACACACTGTGAAGAGGCCCTGGAGCTCTGGCCCCCTCTTGGAGACTCGGCGGGCATCTTAGCTCTGTATCAGGGGCCAGGCTGCAGCATGGCTGCTGCCCTGTGCACGGGAAAGTCTCCCCAGGGCCCCCCACCCACTCATACCCTTCAGTTACAAAAGTGACCTGCAGTGAGGAGCTCGGCTCCTCACCCCACCAGGGTGGACAGGACGGAGGACATGCTCTTCTCCCTGCCCCACAGTGACAAGACTAATCCCAACAGCACAGCCATGTGACACAGGACAACCAGCTCTCTTCGGGGGCCCGAGGAAGAGGGCCAGCCTGGTCCTCTCTCCCTTCTACTCTTGAAGCACAGGTTGGGAAGTGCTCACAGGTGGCGCTGAGGCTCCTGTGCTCAGAGCTCCTTAGGGAGGCTTCCTCCACCAGCCAGCCTTGTGCAGGCTACAAGCCCAGAGGGCCGCCAGCAGGAGAACACAGACCATTCGTTCTGTCATCTGCTGGCAGTACCCCATCCCCAGTGCCAGGCTCCGCCGCCTGGAGGCCCAGCCCCAGCCAGTGTGCACTGTGAAGAGGCAAAGAAAGGCATCATCCTCTGCCCAGCCCATCATGCAGGCTGGACAGCTCGGCAAGCTTGTGCCTGGGATAAGCCCAGTTATATTAAGCAGGAGAAAGAAAAGGACAGCACCTCCTGTGGCTCCACCCACCCAGACCTCAACATGCAGGCCTGCTGTTCAACCCAGCCAGAACCCAGGACACACACAGGGAGCTTGTAACTTCTTTCATCACCCACTCTGACCTGCCCCCACCCCACAGGCAGCCTGTGGCAGCTCTGAGCCAGGCCTTGGACCCTGGATGGGGGATGGGAGGCACCTCCAGCCACCCCAAACAGCCCCAACCTGCTCCCAAAGGAAGGTAGGCACATGGGTGGGGACAGCAGATGGAGCCCAAGAATGTGGCCAGCTCATCATCCAAGACTGAAAGAGGCCAGGCCATAGGATGGCAGGTCTTCTTCTCAGATGTTGAGAGGACCAACTTCTCCCTCCCAGTGACAGAAAGGGGACTGCTGGCCAGGTCAGGTGCCTCTCCTGCTCCCCAAGATATCTTAGCACTGGCCAAACCCCATTAAACCAGTTCACCCCTGCGGGACCCTGGGCAAGGGTAATCTGCTGGTTCTCACTGGCCCCAGAGTCGCCAGCTAAGGGGCCTGTGAAAGGCCAGCTGGCACCTTCCAAGGTAAAAGGGTCACACACAGCAGGCACTTTCCTACCCCAGCCCCCCTCCAACCTCCCAAGAGGTTACCAGCTGGTAACCACTAGCAACCACAATGCTGCCTCAGACAGGGCTTGACCGAAACCAGGCAGCTAATACACATGCAGTACCCAGGCCATGTGCAGTGATTCTAGGAAGGACATCTAGCCCGAGGCAAGTTACTCCCCCACTCGTAGCCCTCAACCTACAGGCCCGCACAGCGGCCAGACAAACAGCCCTTCCTCCCCCAGGGGCCCCTCGAGCAGACTGTGCTGAGGGGTGCTCACACGCCTGCTGTGCAGTCATCAGTGAGACACCCACCATGTCCTGAGGTCTCACGAGTGTGTGTTCACACCCTCAGCAGGCCAGGTGAGCATGACTCGTCCCTGCTCCAAAGAAACTGAGGCACCAAGAGCTCCATGGCTGCCTGAGCACGGGCTATGGGGTGGTAGAGCACAGACAACTGACCTTCCGCCTTGTGCACCTCTACTCTGGGCAGCTTAGGTTATCCTCGCCAAGCCCCACCCCTCCATCTGGCTCAGTGTTCCATGCTGTAGGCCTGTTCCTCACAGGATGGTTAGGGACTTGTAAGGAATGCCATAAGGATGCCAGATGTGGTGGCGCACACCTGTAACCTCAGTGCTCAGGAGGCAGAGGCAGATGGATTTCCATGAGTTCAAGGCCAGCCTGAGCTACACAGTGAGTTCAGGGCCAGCCTGAACTACAAATCGAGACCCTGTCTCAGAAAAACTTAAAAAAAAAGAACGAAAGAAATGTCACAAGGCTGGGTAATCAACCAGCAGCGGACCGCTCCAATCCTAGAAGGCTCTTTGGTCTCCCACCCCATTACAGTGGACAGCCTGGCAGTCACTCCTTCAGGAAGAGTGAGCGCCCAGGGGCACAGCCTTTGATCCTGTCCACCTCAGATACCTCAAGACCAGAGGTGCCGCCCCTCAAGGAGATCCAGCACCCCCCAGATAAGTCACAGCCAGCTTCTCACGGAGCCCCCCATCTTCCCGTCCCTCTCACACGCGCCCTCCACTCTCACTCTTGCCTCCCACCCAGCTTCTGTCTGCAGCCTCTGCCTCTCCTTCCCCCAGACTCTCACCATCCTCCTCCAAGACCTCTCTCTTCCTAAAGGCCCTGCCTCAGATCTAGCCCAAAGTCACTCACTCGCAAGCAGCTCCCACCAGCCTTTCTTTCCCTTCGTTTCTACATAGCCCTCTGTCCCCATGCTATGACTTCACTGCCACACGTCTGCGAGCAGACAGTGGTCTTTGAGAGGGCTTCTACAACACTGACAGCAGGCCTACCGTGCACAGAGGGCAGAAGGCTGAGGATGATGTGGGCTCTGCTTTTGGGAAGTCCCTCTGGAGGGAAAGACAGATGCTCACAGTGTGGCCGAAGACGGGCACTTGGGTAGATGAAAACAGAAGGGAGCCGAGAACTGAATGAGAGGGCACCAAGTGTGATCTGGAGATGAAGAAGACGCTGAAAAGATTTCAAAACGTGTGCAGAGTCCAGAGGGTGGACACCTGACCACGGGGACAATCAGATGCTCAGCAGGGGACAGGCAAGAAGAGAAAAAGCTCCAGACCTGGATGGTGACAGTGACAGCTGGACTGATAAGAAAAAGGACAGGGCCAACACTGCAGGTATAAAGAAAGGAGGGAAAAGACGGAGAGAAAAAAAAGAAGCAGCAGCAGGATAACAGGGCAAAAAGGACTCAACCTGAACTCCAGGAATCAAGAGATAACCCCAGCCTGACCGTACAGCTGTTCCCAACACACTTCCCCACGGTAAGCAGGACTGGGTGGCCTCAGTGCAAGTCCCAGCCAGCCTGACCTGATCCGGCTCCACAGATAGGGGCAACATCAGAGCAATCCTGGTGGGCTGGTGGGAGAAGTGAGATCATACACAGGGCTGTGCAGAGCCTGGCACACTGAGCACGCTCACCCCAACACCACCGTCTCCGGGCTAAGTGGATGTCATCATCAGACTCTGCCTTCTCCTACACCCTCCCCACTGAAGGGTTCTCAGACACAAGCGCTGGCCCCCAGGCCTGGGCTTCCTGGGCATCGGCGCCAAGGGCTGAACTGATCCTCCACCAGGGCTTGACCTGTAAGGCCTCGACCGGTAGGCCCACTGCCACAAACGCTCCTGTTTCCTACATGTCTGAAATCCTCCAAAGATGACTTCCAACTAACATACTACCTCTCCAAGAAGTAACCCCTGAACTGCATTCCCTCTGCACTACACCAAGGCTGCGAGACACTTAAGACTCAGACCAGAACAGAGGAGGGGCTGGCAAAAGGAGACCCCCGCTCCGGAGCTCAGCACCACCACCCAGCAGGCGGCCAGGGCAGGGAGTGCCCATCCCACCCACCTGGGAGTAGGAGAGGCTGCTCAACCGCAGGACCGTCCCACCTCCCACCTCTGGGCTGCAGCAGCACGCCCCTGCCCACCTCCGCACCGAACACAGGTGCCCCGGGCGGCTCTAGCACAGGCCCAAAGCCGGACCCTCGAGGGCGCCCCCGAGCCCTCACGGCTGAAACCTCTTCCCGGCCCCTGACTTAGTCACTTGGTGGCCAGCCCCGTCCCTCCGTGCCCAGCCCCTTCACCGGTCCGGTCCGAAGCGCCCTGCCCAATCTCTCAGCGCTCCAGCGCAGCACTCACCGCGCGGGTGCGGCCCGAATGCCACCAGCACAAAATAATCCGCGAGCCGCGCCATAACGAGAGGCGCGGGGCGGCCCGAGGGACGCGGGCGGGCTCCGCGGCTCGGGAACTCGAGGAAGGCGCGCTCATGGCCCGGCCCCGGCCCTGGGCCGCGCACCCTGGGCACTCCAGGCCCTTTCAGTTGCGGCGCTGGCCAAAGCTTCCGCCGCCATCTTCCCAGCCAGGCGGCCCGCCCGGCCGCGTAGTGCGCCTGCGCGCCTCTCCCCGCCCCATGTGGGCGGGGTGTTGAGAAAGAGCGCGTCCCATTGGCCCAGTCTGGAAGGGGCGGCTACCGAGAGCACCGCCCTTTCCTACTGCCAAGAGTTGAGTCCTGGGCCCGCCCCCCTGGCGGGTGACGCGACACCGGTTTGGGCAAGTCTCCACGCCTGCGCCGGGAGACTGTAGGTTAGAATGTACGCGCGGGCCAGCACCTGGGTGGGCCTTGCCCTCTGTACTTTGGCACCGGGGCATAAAGAAACATTGGCCCTTCTTTGGAACTCCCAGGTTGGGATCTCAGAAGGGGTCCCTGGGCTCTTAGGCTGTCATGGAGGAAGACAGCGCGATGGGCTGGGCCCTGCCCACTCGGTTTCCAAACCGGAGGTCATTGCACCCGGCCAGGACTGTCGCCACCAGGGTGCCAGCCTAGCAGTGGAGGACAGGGAGCGTGTCCACGCCCTGCCCTTGGGACTCCTGGTCTGAGGAAGGCTCTGGCCGCCCGGGAACCCTATCTTGGTGGAGTGTGACTATCCATAGACGTGCCGCGTGTCCAGCTGTGAGGAGTGGGTGATCTGAGATGGAGCACCTTGGGGTAAGGCCCCGGGCCAGGCTTGTTTTCAGATAAAGTGGGCCGCTGCTGGAAGGAACAGAGGAGCAAACTGCTGCTGTCCACCCTTCCTCTGTACGCTGGCAGGCAGTAGCCTGGGAGGGTGAGCAGAATTAAATTGAGAGACTCCAGGATTCCAGTCTGCCCCCAGGCACAGCCCCTGTACTACCACTGGCTGCTACAGAGCTGAAAAGATCTCTGTGCGTGAACTATCTTGAGTTGGCTGCCATCGCTAAAGGTTCTCTCCACACCACTGGCTGTGCATGTACCAGCAGAGTGCCAGGGCAAATCTGGGCTGATATCTGAGGGCAGGGCTGGTTTTCCTCCTGGTGAGTTCCCTGACCCCCTTCACCCCCATGCCTGTCACCAGACAGTGTCCTCAACCTAAGGAGCTTCCATGTGTGGCAAGAATTCCTCCCAGCCCACTCTGCCTCCAACTCTCCTGCCAACTACACTACCCAGGTCCTGACCCAGCCTCCTGTTTCCTGAGGCACTGTGGTTCCCAGACTTCTCCCCACAGCATTTTCAGAGCAGAAAGCCGCTCTCCTCAGCCGAGAGCCTCTCGGTTTCCCCTATCGGTGCTCTCTCCCCCATCCAGCCTGCTTTCCATGGCCTGCCTTCTGCCCCTCACCCTCCTGTCTCTCTGTTTTCTCACTGTCCCCATCTGGCAAAACCTAGCCATGCAGAATCCTGACCATCCACATCCACCAGCCCTGCACCCACCATGCAGGACAGGAGACCTACAGAGACACTGTAGCCCTAACGTGGGACGGAGGACATTCTCCTGCACATGCCCAGCCTTCGGATATCTAGTCGGCGGCTTTCTAGTCTGTACTTACCTCAGTCCTCTGTCCTCCTCTTCCACACTCCCATGTCTCCAGGATGGTCAGCCACTCCTCCTTCCCAGAGAAAACAGGTGCATCAGGTAGAACTGTGTCCCACCACCAAGCCTCAGTCCTGCCTGGCTCACCCTTACCTTCCCACAGTTACCTCGGAGACCTGTTCCTCCAAGCTGGATATGGTGGCACACATTTGTTAACCCAGCTCTTCAGAGGCTGAGCAGCCTTCCCCGACTGAGCAGCAGGAAGTCTCTTTTCCTTTACTTCCCTCTACACCTGCAGGGCAGCCTCCCAACCAAAGGGTCCCCCGGGGCAGGAGAGATGGGGCACCCCCAGGAGGGCCAAGAAAAGGGCTGAGAAGTCACTGAATTCTGAGGGTGGTGACCTAGAGGCAGGAGGATCACAGTGAGTCCAAAGCCAGCCTGGGTTACGTGGCGAGGTCTCAACCCCTACCCTGTCCACCTCCCACACTTTGCTACCAGTGTCCCCACCACACTCAGTCTCTCTCCCTGGGATCATTACCATCAGGGTCCAACTTCACTCTGCCTTCACACACTCAAGCAGACCCTGCTGAGATGTAGCTACCACCCTCTGGGGCCCAGGAAGACCTCTGTAAAATATTCCCCAGTGTCCCTTTGTGTTCCACAGTCTGTCCTGAGCATAGTCCTTGATCCCCTACCAATCCCCTGCCCATTTTCCACCTGTTTCTGTAAGTCAGAGTACTGAGGTGAGTAGCCCAGCACCCAGAAGCACCTTGCCCAACTAGGGGTTATGAATGAGGCACTTGAGACTCCCCTCAAAGGGCACACTGACAGTGGTGTACAGGAAGCACCAAAAATGTACCATGCAGGGAGGCTTGGGGCCGCAGGGTGGGTCCCTAATCCAGGCAGGATGGGCAGGGCAAGATAAGCAGCCAGGCTGGAGCCTGCGGACCACAGGACAGACCTGGTGCTGCCACAGGCTTTGGGAGTGCAGGGCCTTGGGCTTATTTATGGAGGCAGTGACGATTCTGTCACATCAGGGTCAAAAGGAAAGAATGCGCAGCTCCCGCCCACAGTCTCCTAAGCTCACCTTTCTTGATGAAGACAGGCATTTTAGTTTAATTTTCTTTATCAGTGGGGCAAATGATATGGTGATACTTGTGTTTTAGAAAGGGTGCTGGCAGCAGTATGGAGACCTACTGCGGGGAGAGTGGAGCTGCTGGTAAGGGGAGGCCCGGCTGCACTCGGTTCTGCCTTGGGCTCCTTACCTTGCCTTGTCCCTTTGCTGCTGTCCGGGCAGAGCTGTGAGCTGTGCTGTTGTAAGCCACCTGGCCTCTGTTTCTCTCTGGATCCTGCTCACTGTACCTCCAGAACCCCTCTGTCACTGAACCCTCAAATCCATGCTCTCACTGGCCCTGTCTTGTCCCGGATCCCCAAGCTGGGGGCCGGTCAACCCAACAGACACCACTGCCTAGGTGCCCCTTGCCAGACCATAACCTCCTTGGCCTCCAGCAGCTCCTGCATCTGCAGACAGGAGGGCTAGACCCAGAACAGGGGCCTCCTGTCCATCCCTTCCCTGCTCCAGTCCACACTTCTGCCGGCTGCCTGGCACCTGCTTCTCTGCCCCACATTCACCTGCCTTCATGGCCACCTCTCCACTTTCCTGACATGAGACCATGACAGATAGAGATAAATAAATAAATGGGCAGGTGAGAATCAGCTGATGCTTCCCTGCCCTCCAGTGCACCCTGATTCCAGCACTCCTGGATGTATTCATCCAGCAAATGTTGACTGAGCACCTTGATGTGCTCAGCAGGAGGCTGAGGTGGCCAGGTCTTAGAGAAGGTCGACAGAGTGGGAAGGCAAACAGAAGTCCCCATGGCGGGGCAGTGGGGCAGTGGCTCCCTCTTAGGGAGGCAAAGTAGAGCACAGATCACAAAAGACCGCGGGGCAGACGGTGAATTGGTACAAGTTTGGTAGAAAACTTGGCTTGCCCTGAGCTTGCAGCAGCAGCAGGGGGTTCTTGCTCTCGAAAAGACTGGAAATCACCTAATTTCACGTTATAAAGACCGAAGTAAATCACAGAGGACCCGTGCTGAAATATGGCCAACCGTCGGAAGGAAGGGAGAGGGCTCTCGGTTCGGCTGTTTTTACATATGTTGTACTGGGGTGTGGGTGTTAGAGTCCCAGAATACACCCGTGTAAGGAGAGGTCAGAGACGGGACTCCGCCCACTGCTGGCAAGGTGCAGGGCTTTCCACTCTAAACTTCCTACAAAAACCACGCAGTACTTTGCTAAGCAGAGGGTGCGGGGGGGGGGGGGAACCTTGAAGAGGGCTGGAAAGATCCTCGCAAGGAACCCAGCGGCTCTCCCAGGTGGCCGCTTCACCCGCACTACGAGAGGTGGGTCGCCCCCAGCCCCCTTCTTTCAGCCCCGCCAAACTCTGGGGTTGTGTCCCCATCAGAAGGAGCCAGGAGCGAAGCCGGGAGCTGGGGTTCTGGGCCAGGTGGCCGCGCCCTGCCCCTGCCCCACCGCGGCTCCAAGGCTCCCACCAGCCGGAGAGGTCTCCCGGGCTGGCGAGGGGAGGGCGCCCCGCCCCGCGTCCCAGCCCCGCCTCCTCGTCTGAGGGCTATTTAGCACCTGGGGTGTCCCCACAGATCAGCTGCGGACCCCCCAGCAGACTGAAGGTCAGAAGGAGAGCGACCCGCCCGCCACCTCGCTCGGCCCTGAGCTGCGCCCCCCTAACGGAAGGACAGGTGCCCCCCTCCAACGAAGGTACCCAGAGCCCGCTCCTAACCCGTGGGGTTCCGGGGTTTCTCCCCGACCGCCCGCTCACCGCCCCCCTCCGCAGCCCGCCATGGCCCTGCCGCTGACGGTCGCTGTCACCCTCGCTTGCATCAGCCTTCTCCACCTGCAGCTCCCAGGCGCGCGCTCCGCCAGCCTGCGCCGGAGCCCTCGGCCCGCGCGACCCAGGTGAGGCCGCCCACCCCATCCCGACCCCTGGCCCCAAGGCCTGGGTCGCCCCCTGACGCCCACCTCCCCGTGCTGTCCGACCGCTATCCACATCTCGAACCCAGAGCCGCCCCAGCCTTCCCCGCCTGAGCAGCAGGAGGTCTCTTTTCCTTTACTTCCCTCTACACCTGCAGAGCAGCCGTCCAACCAGATGGTCCCCCAGGGGAGGAGAGACAGGGCACCCCCACGAGGGCCAAGAAAAGGGCTGAGAAGTCACTGAATTCTGAGGGTGGTGAGCTAGAGTCACCGTGTGCTGGTGCCCTTTGTCCAGGGAGGTGCTGTGTCCCAGGACATGTGACCTGGGCTTAGAAGGGAAGGTGGGCTCATCCTGGCCTGAGCAGGCTGCGAGGGGCCCGGGCTTCCCCTGGTCCTGTGCCACGCCACCGGGAAGCGACAGACTCCCCCTGCGTTTAACTCTCAGCCTGGGTAAAGGGCAGAGGATTAGGGAGTCCCTGGAAGACCCAATCACTCAGTCTGAACCTCCTTTCCCCTTCTATAGGGAGCCCCCAGCCTGGAGCCCCAGGGGCCTGCAGCCTCAGCCTCCCAACCTGCACCCCCAGCTACAGGAGAGGGCCAGCCTGGCTATAGGCCAGCCTCTCCAGGATGGTGGCAGGCGACACCGAGGCCCAAGGCGACACTCGGGCCTCCGGAGACCCCATGCCCAGCTCCTGCGGGTGGGCTGTGTGCTGGGCACCTGCCAGGTGCAGAACCTCAGCCACCGTCTGTGGCAGCTGGTGGGGCCAGCTGGCCGGCGGGACTCAGCTCCTGTGGACCCCAGCAGCCCCCACAGTTATGGCTGATGTGGGCCCTGGGTACCTTGCAGTTCCAGCCCAGCTGGAGCAAGGCACCCTGATCCTGAAGCTGTCGTGGAGCTCCCCACCTGGTCATTCCCCCTAAGCTTCAAGTAGCAGCTGGACCTGAAACAACTGTGCCCACACGGCTGCGGGCATGTAAACCCATGCAGGTGTGCAGACCCAGCTGGACTCCACACGGCATCTGCACAGCAGGGGTCTGAGCCCCCAGAGCTCCTCACACACTGAGGACAGGTGCTGGCAGAGGTGGCTGACAGCTTTGGGCACGAAAGAGGGCTTCAGAGGGGAGGGGGCTGCCCAAGTCAGGGAGCAGAAGTCAGGGTCCTGGACACACTGGGCCTCTGCCTGCCTGTTCCTTGAGGCACGGTGACAGGGGTTCCTCAGGACTGGTTGAGGGGCAGGGCTGTGAAAGGCCTCATCTACAGCCCCTATTGCCAACCCTGCAGCTCAGGCTGAAGAGGCAGTGGAGACCCCTCTGGGTCCCCTGTGGGCAGCCAGGAAGGTGGCACAGGGGCTCTGAGCCACTCTGGGCCAAATGCAAAGCAGGGACTCCCCTCCCTCCTTCAGAGTTGGGAGAGAAGCACAGCACAATCCCCTACTAAAACTAGGAAAGAAAGATCCAAGGAAGACTACACCACCTTGAGGGGGCTTAGGAATAGCCAAAGAAAATGGGGCTCCATAAGCAACCCACATGGGTACCTGCGGGGTCATGATTGGGATGACAGAGGCCAGGCAGGATTCCGCCTCTGCACCTGGCCACCAGCCAGCCTGGAGTGACCAGCCTTGAGCTTCAGCTTAAGAACCACAGTCAGGAAGCAGAGTTCTCGGCACCTGCCTGTCCCTGATGGGACCTTTGTTTGTGTTAGCTATGCCACAATCATCCTTGGGTACTAGCTGACAGAACCCAGGTTCAAAAGGGTTGTTCATCACTTAGCAGGTGCTCACACACCACTGAACTTGTCAGCATCACTCCGTCAGCTGTCCAGGTGGAGGCGCCTCACTATCTCAGCCATAGAGCGCTCAGGGGTGTGCCCACTCACAGCCTGCACCTGAGGTCCCTGGCAAACTGCCCTTTAGGTCCTGGAAGTGCCCATCTAGGCTCCTATCCTGTGCTGTCAGGCAACTCAAGGGCCATCTGGTCCGGGTGACCCACCTTTCCTGCACTGGCCCCTGGGATTGAGAGGGTCTTTCTGCACAGGGAGCCAGAGCAAGGGTGATAGTACAAGGTGGTCCCTGTGGCAGCAACACAGTAAGGCAGAGGCAGAGGACAGACAGCTGCCTAGCAGCTGAGTGAGGCTGGAGTCATGTGAGAGGCCAGCAGCCCAGCCCTGGGTCACGTGCCCTGTGGCCACTGAAGGATGCTGCAGAGGCAGATGGGCAGTGGTGATGACCATGAGGACCTGGGAGTGAAGGCAGAAAGCAGCCCAGGGCCAGCTGGCAGGGGCGGGAGCTCAATCCTGAGACTCAGCTCCCCCATGCCCTGCTGAGGCTCCCAGTACACTGGGCAGAGTCCAGCCTTCACATTCTGCTCCTCAGCACAAAATGTTCTCCCGGGAACACCTTCCACCCCCCACCCCCCTGTGCCCTCCAGCCCAGACTCCACCCAGGAATGGTCTCAGCTAAGGAGGCCCCTGAGCCTTGGGTTCTCTCCAAAGTGGCATGACGGTGGCCCCCACTGTCTGTGTCTGTCACAGCCCACAGCCTCGTACCCTGTGCGATGCCAGTCCCCATGCCAGTCCCCATGCCATGCTTCGCTGCTCTGGGACGTTCCCTGTTGGAATTCAGGAGGCATGGCCTCTCCTGCCACCTCTCAGCCTCCCTGGCTCCACCTTCCCAGTGCCCTGTGCCCTTCTCACACCATGGCACATCCTGTTGGCCTGTTTCCAGAACCCCTCCAGGTACTGGCACCTTCTCTTGACTGGGCAGCACCTGCTCTGGGACAACAGCTATAGCCTCCTGGAGCTCCTCACCTCGGCTCTCCCCAGGGTTAGACAGGATACATGGTGGGGATGGGACAGGCTGCATGCCATCTGCAGTGGTGAGGGGTCACCAGGGTACCCCTGACATCCATTCTCACACAGCAGCATGAGGAATCCTGCATATAGGGACAACTACAGGCTTCTTGCCCAGAGCCCTGATCCTCAGTTGACCCCACTGGGCCCTCGGCTCTGCCCTCTTCCTGTGAGATGGTGCTCCCCAGGCAGGCACATCTGTCTGCCTGGCCCCGGCTGTGTCCTCAGGACCAGCCTGAGTCCTGGTCAGGGAACACACGGAGCCCCTCCCAGCAGCCCGGCACCCTCCTTCCAAACTTGAGATGAGTGCCATGTGTCTCCTCAGGACTAGGCCGGACACTGGCCCTGTCCTTGCTGGGCCTGGCCCAGGCGAGCAAGACTTCTGCTCTCTGTACCCGGTCACCTCCCTCCACAGGAGTCCAGTGAGGACTCCAGAGCCCTCCTACCTTTGGTGCCACAGCAGCTTCTCAGACCTTTCTTCTGGTAGGGAATCCCTACTGGTAGTGAATCCCTAGCCACCCTGGATGTATCAGCATCTCGCTGCCCTATTGCAACACCTTTGAATAAAGTTTTCTTGCCATTTTAACAAATGTCAGAGTAAGTTTGTTTTTCGTGGTTCCTTCCACCCTCTTCTCTTCTTCCTTTTTTTTTTGGATGGTACTGTAACAAATTAATGAGACAGGAGTTAGGATTCTATTAGGTAGTAAGGAGAGTGGCCCCAAAATGGAAACTGCTGAGTCACAACCTACCAGAGGATCTTACAAAAACAACTGCTGGGCGTCCCATGGCTGGGGCCTCCCCACAGTGTGATCAGACAGGCCATTGGCTGAAGGCACCAGGCCCTAGTTGGGCACTATGTGAACTCTCCATAGATTGGACCATAAAAAAAATATGTAGACTCCTGTAAGGCAGAGATTATGTTGATTACACCCAGCCCGCACTTCTTCTGAACCCCTTTAAAACCTATAGACAAAGATGCCTCTTTTAATTAGTGGCAACTTTACTTCCTTGCCTTTATGTCTTTTAAATAAATTTCTTTTCTTTTCTTTCTTTCATGTGTGTATGTGTGTATGTGTGTGTGTGTGTGTGTGTGGTACCAGGGATCGAACTCGGGCTCTTGTGCTTCCAAGGTAGATGCAGTGCCACTTGAGCTAAATCCCTGGCTTAAATAAGTTTCTTGCACCTTACCTCCTCTGTCTGCAATTTCACTCTTTGTCCTCGTGGGACATGACCCCTGCATTCCAGTATCACATTTGGGTCCTCATCTGGGATTCCAAGAGGAGGTAGGTAAGTTCTACACTTTCTTGCACTCTGTGGCTTTCTGTTCAAAATAATATTGGGACCCTGCTGACCAATTAAAAGTGATTAGCAGGGGCACCAACCTTGAGGTCTCAGGAAACAGGTTCCATGGATGTGGGCTGAGCTGTCCAGTCTCACCACTGTTTTCCCTTCCAATCTGGTCCTTCTCTGGTGAGGGAGCCATCTCTAACCTTGGTGCTCTTGGAGCTCCAAATCTGATGACCCTTGGACACTTCTCTCCTTTAACTCACCACAGGCTTTAGAAATGACAAATCTCCTTCTTCATGACTCTCTTTCTTGGTGTGCCAGGCAGGGAAGCAAAAAGACCCCGTGTCCTGTTTCATTTTAGTTGCCTGGTTACACCACTCTTGAGGGCACAGGTTGTGAAGTGAAGAGCCTTGGGGACATCTGTAGGGAAAGGTGTAGCCATTCAGTAGTTTCCTGGGACAACCAATTAAGCAGAATTTAATTACCGCAAGGCCAGTCTTAAGAACTGCCCCCCCATCTTACTGAAAGGTTAATTTTTTTTTTTTTTTTTAGGTTTTTTGAGACAGGGTCTCGCTTTGTGGTTCAGGCTGGCCCTCAGCTCAGCCTCAAACTCACATCATAATCCTCCTGCTTCTGCCTCCCGAGTGCTGGGATTACAGGCGTGAGCCACCACGCCCGGCACTGTGGTATGTGGTACTGGTTGCTGCTGGGTGTGGGTCTCCACACCCAGTATTGTTATGTGGTTACTGGGGAATCGAACCCGGGTCCTCGCGCTTGCAAGACAGGCGCCGGAACCACTGAGCTAACTCCCCGGCCCCCCCTTTTTTTTTTTTGAGACAGGGTCTCACTTTGTAGTTCAGGCTGGCGCTGAGCTCAGCTTCAAACTCACATCACAACAATCTTCCTGCCTCTGCCTCCCGAGTGCTGGGATTACAAGTGTGAGGCACCACGCCCCAGCACTGTGGTGCGTGGTACTGATTGCTGCTGGGCGTGAGTCTCCACGCCCAGTATTGTATGTGGTTAACCGGGGAATTGAACCCAGGTCTGTGAGCAAGACAGGCACTGGAACCACTGAGCTAACTCCCCCGCCCTGCAAAGTTAATTCTAAGAATTACCCTTGGGCCACCTCTCCTGTTTTTACCCCCGGGCTTTGTTGATTCTATAATAAAAGGGCTGTTGGAGGACAGCTCAGGGGTTCAGTCCTCCGAAGCTGTTCTCCCTGCTGGAACTCATTCCTGAGTGCCTCGTTTCCTTCCTGGACCCCGGACATTACACCGGTTTTACACCGACAAGTGGCGCCCAGACGAGCAGATCGAAGGATTCAGAGGACCGGATGCTTGGGGACCGAAGGGTGCGTTCCCTGGTAAGTGGAAGACTTCAGCATTACAGCAGGCCATGGGAAATTTCCCATCTCTGGTAAAACAGTACGCTCTACTGCTGCTACAAGGCAGTGGGGAAGAGGAAGAGCTGGAGGAAGAATTGTCACCTCCTCCACTTAGGGAAAACCTAAGTGAAGGTAGTTTTGAGAGTGAAGAAGAGGATGAAGTTGAGAGTTTGGTCACTCAGATGAGGAAGTTGCAACGTAAGGTTGAGCTACTGCAGAGACAAAACAAATTCATTCCCTGTGAAAAGTAGGGAACCCTCAGCTCTGTCAGAGAGGGCTGGGGAAGCAGAAGAATTGCAGAAACAAAAAACAAATCCCGGCTGGGGATATAGCTCAGTGGTTCTGGCACCTGTCTTGCAAGCGCAAGGGCCCGTGTTCCACCCCTAGTAACCACATAACAATACTGGGTGTGGAAACTCATCCCAGCAGCAACCAGGACCGCATTCCACAGTGCCGGGCATGGTGGCTCACGCCTGTAATCCCAGCACTCGGGAGGCAGAGGCAGGAGGATTGCTGTGATGTGAGTTTGAGGCTGAGCTCAGGGCCAACCTGAACTACAAAGCGAGACCCTGTCTCAAAAAAAAAAAAAAAATGCATTCCCTGTGGAAAATAGGGAGCCCTCAGCGCCTCCACTAGAGATGGCTGAGGAAGAGGTAGAGGGTGTTACTTTATGGAAGCCCCTGACAAATTATGTTTCTCCCTTAAGTATGTTTCCAGTTACAATCCAGCAAATGCCTCCAAATCAACAATATCCCAATGGGTATAATCAGCTGAATTGGACTCCCCCAGAATCTAAAGATATAAAAACTTATTTTTAGGTTTTTTTGAGACAGGGTCTGTTTTGTAGTTCAGGCTGGCCCTGAGCTCAGCCTCAAACTCACATCACAGCAGTCCTGCCTCTGCCTGCTAAGTGCTAGGATTACAGGCATGAGCCACCATGCCCGGCACTGTGGTATGTGGTGCTGATTGCTGCTGGGGCACGAGTCTCTATGCCCAGTATTGTATGTGGTTACCGGGGAATCGAACCTGGGCCCTTGTGCTTGCAAGACAGGTGCCAGAACCACTGAATTAAATCCCCGGCAGAATATAAAAACTTTAAAAGAAGAAGTGGTTTCTTATGGAATGCATTCTCCTTATGTTTGACAAATCATCAATAATTGGGCTACTGCCTATTGAATAATTCCCAGGGACTGGAAAGATTTAGTTACTGCTGTTCTTGAGGCAGGTCCTCAATTACAATGGCTTTCTTGGTGTAAAGAGGAAGCCTCCTAGATGGAGCTAAAGAACAGACAAAGAAATGTTGCCATAACTCGAGAAATGCTGCTAGGAGAAGGACCATATGCTGAGTTACAGCGACAGTTACAGTATGATGATGCTACCATTGTACAGTGTCGCCTTGCTGCTCTTAGGGCTTGGGATAAGGTTGAAGAGCCAGGAAAAAGGGCTACTGCCTTTTTACTAAAATTATGCAGAGTGCTGGAGAACCTTACACTGAATTTTTACAGAGGTTGACTATTGCTGTACTTCGAGCTATTGCAGATCCCGAGGCACAAAAGGTTTCACTTGAATCCTTGGCTTTTGAAAATGCTAATGCTGAAAGTCAGAGAGCTATACATCCTTTGAAGGCTCAAGGAGCTCCTTTTGAGGACTGGGTTAAAGCTACTGCAGACCTAGGCTCTCCATCTTTCCAAGCTAATCTTACAGGGCAAGCTATTGGAGGAAATAATAACAAATGTTACCAATGTGGAAAAACAGGACATATCAGAAAGGATTGCAGGCAGCTTAAAAGTGAGGGACTTAGAAGCCAAGGAGGTCAGGAGAAAAAATATGTTCCTCTTGGTCTGTGCCCTCGATGTAAAAAAGGCTTCCAATGGGCAAATGAATGTCGGTCAATGCAAGATGTGCAGGGTAATCTTCTGCCTTCTGGATACCTGAAAACGGGCTTAGCTTGGGGCCCTCAGTCAACACATGAGCCAGATATGTCCCATCAGCAATGGCTTGGCTCACCAGCAGATCAATCTAGCCCAGAACAGCCAACTGCTCAATTCTTCTGTGTTGGAGATTTAATGCATGCTACGAAGGGAAGTGCAGCCCTAGATCTTCCGGTGCCTCATAATATTTTTCTATCTCCCAAAATTCCATTGTATTGAATTCACACTGGAGTTTATGGTTCACTCCCTCCTGGGACTATGGGACTGTTATTGGGAAGAAGTAGTCTCACTTTAAGGAGTTTACAAGTGCATCCTGGAATTATTGATGAGGACCATAAAGGGGAAATTCAGATTCTGGCACTAGCAGAAAGAAGTATACAAACAGAAGCAGGAGAAAGAATTGCACAGTTGGGCTGGGGATATAGCTCAGTGGTTCCAGCGCCTGTCTTGCAAGCGCAAGGGCCCAGGGTTCGATCCCCGGTAACCACATAACAATACTGGGCGTGGAGACTCACACCCAGCAGCAACTAGTACCACATACCACAGTGCCGGGCGTGGTGGCTCACGCCTGTAATCCCTGCACTCGGGAGGCAGAGGCAGGAGGATGGCTGTGAGGTGAGTTTGAGGCTGAGCTCAGGGCCAGCCTGAACCACAAAGCGAGACCCTGTCTTAAAAAACGTTAAAAAAAAATAAAATAAAAAATAAAGAATTGCACAATTGCTTTTGTTACCATATGTTAAGGAGAAGGTTTGTCCTGAGGTCAGAAAAGGAGAGTTTGGAAATACTGGCAAACAAGTTTTTGGCAAACCTTAATTAAGGCAGATTGCCCTAAGATGACTGTTATTTTCGATAATATACCTTTTGAAGGTCTGATGGAGACAGGAGCAGATGTTTCTATTATTTTACTACTTGGTCAGAATCTTGGCCCCTTAAAATGATTCATACTCAGTTTACTGGGCTTGGTACTCTTAATGATATTTCTCAAAGTGTTAGCATTTTGAAGTGCCAGGGGCCTGGTGGACTGCAGGCCACTTTAACGGGTAAGAGAGATGCAGGGGATTACCAACCTAAGACAGAGCATGGGTGCGTGGATACTCATGGCTTGGTGACTGGTAAGGAGTCGCCTTGGCACCTCTTACCTAAGACAGGCTCAGTCATTTTGCATTTATAAATTGTTTAAAGAAGGGGAGAGCAGTAAGTCGACTTGTAACCTCCAACAAGTTCTGTGCATGTGTTTACCATCCTGACCAACTGAGCTCTTAAAAACTAAGAGGCTGGTCGGAGATTGTTGTTTTCACCATCACTGCCGCTACTACCAGACTTGCTCTGCATCAACCTATCCAGAATGCTGAATGAAACTGTTAATGACCTAGCTGAATTGAGACAGGCTGTTTATAACTTTGGGTGGTCAATTAGACATTGTGAGGGAACAACTAAAGTTGCAAAATGATTGGAAGTATATGGATATAGGTATCACTTCTGTACTTTATAATGTGACCTGGTATGATTGGGCTAAAATAAGAGTATGTTTATTGCATCATCCCAGAGCTATTTGATTTAGGATCTCATTCAAGACATTCGGGGACTGGGGATTTAGCTCAGTGGTTCTGGCGCCCCTCTTGGCGCCCGTCTTGCAAGCCCAAGGCTCTGGGTTCAATCCCCAGTAACCACATATCATACTGGGCGTGGAGACTCACGCCCCAGCAGCAATCAGTACCACATACCACAGTGCCGGGTGTGGTGGCTCACGCCTGTAATCCCAGCACTTAGGAGGCAGAGGCAGGAGGATTGTTGTCATGTGAGTTGAAGGCTGAGCTCAGGGCCAGCCTGAACTACAAAGTGAGACCATATCCCAAAAAAAAAGAAGAAAAAAAAGACATTCGACAAACTTTTTAGAGAGAAATCGCCTGTTCTATAATGTCTCTCTGCATCCTTTAAAATCTATAAATAATAAATTATCCTTGCTGTACAAATGCATGATACTCTAGTATAAAAAAAAAAGGAGGGGATATGTAGGGAAAGGTGTGGCCGTTCAGCAGTTTCCTGGGACCACCAATTATGCAGAAATTAAGTAGTGCAAGGCCAGTCTTAAGAACTGCCCCCCCCTCCCATCTTACTGCAAGGTTAATTCTAAGAACTACCCTTGGGCCACCTCTCCTGTTTTTACCCCGGGCTTTGTTGATTCCATAATAAAAGGGCTGTTGGAGGACAGTTGAGGGGTTCTGTCCTCCGAGGGCTGTCCTCCCTGCTGGAACTCATCCCTGAGTGCCTCGTTTCCTTCCTGGACCCCGGACATTACACCAGATTTACACCGACAGATATCCGCTGTTCAAAAGACTCTTGTAAAAGGATAATTTTGTCGTGGGACAGAGCACTGTGGGCAACAGGGGGCCCAAGACAATTCCCATGCATCTGCTACATTTGTGTTTCCTGTTTGTGCAACAAAAGATAAAGTGCCTTTGGTGCATAATTTTTCCTGTACCCTAAATGTTTTGCCCAGTTTGCTTCTGAGTTCTGGGGTCTGGCCTGTCATCCTTTTTTTTCCTCTTCTGAGCCACATTCTTTCCATCTCTCAGTGTCTTCTCCTTCCACTACTGCCACCTGGTAAATTACTGTCCAGCCTCCTGAATGTCAGAGAAATTGGTGCTTTTAGATAAAGATTATGGCTGTCATTTCTGAGTTCAAGGGAAAAAAAATAGCTCTGGAACAGTCTGCAGGCTGCAGAGGGTCCTAGTAAATAACAAGGTTGTGTTTACTCCTCTCTAAGGACCCAGGGAAGGGTATGAGCCTTCCCACTGTCCTTTGATGGGTTAACAAGAGCCCCCTGGGGCAAATCTTGGCTGTTTGATACATTTCCTTTTGGAGGCTAATTTGAGTTGATATTTTTGTTTAGATGATATGGTTAAAACATTTCTTGTGGATTGGGATAGTTTTCAAACTATAATTACAGGCTTAATTTGTTCTGCACTGCTTTCTGCTTGGACTAAGGGAAGTATGCTGCTCAAGGCCACACTGTAAAGGTTCCTTGGTCTGCCAGCCTTAATTGGAGTGTAAACATATACAAACTCACTCTGGACCAAAGAAAAAAAAGTGTGCTAGGAGCATTTAAAAATGCACCCATCTACTAGGCTTGTTTCAGAAAGAAATCAGTAAGTAGGACAGAAAAGGAAATATAAAAACACTGTAAACATAAAGCTATCTCTGAGAGACAGGAAAATTTTAAATGATAAACTTTTCTCCTACTGAGATTTTTAAAAAGGGACAAAATAAGGAAGCCAAAGTACATTGAGGAAGGTTTGCAAAAGATGAGGTTTATAGGGCCAGGGATTTGGCTCAGTGGTTCTGCGCCTGTCTTGCAAGCACAGGACCGGAGTTTGATCCCTGGTAACCACATACAACAATACTAGAGACTCACGCCCACCAGCTGTGGTGGATGTGCTGGCTCATGCCTGTAATCCCAGCACTTGGGAGGCAGAGGCAAGAGGACTGCTGTGAGTTCGAGACTAACTTGGGCTATACATTGATATTGAGCTCAGGGCCAGCCTGAACTACAAAGCGAGACCCTGTCTCAAAAAAAAAAGTCCCTTGGGACAGAACTATTCTCGCTTTGTAGTTCAGGCTGGCCCTGAGCTCACCCCCAAACTCACATCACAGCAATCTTCCTGCCTCAGCCTCCCCAGTGCTAGGATTACAGGCGCGAGCCACCACGCCCAGCACTGTGGTATGTGGTACTGGTTGCTGCTGGGGTGAGACTCCACGCCCAGTATTGTATGTAATTACCGGGGATCGAACCCAGGCCCTTGCGCTTACAAGACAGGCGCCGGAACCACTGAGCTGTATATCCCTGGCCCTTCTGAAGCCATCTTATTGCTTAACCAGCCTAATGGCACAAGACCTCTTCTGGGGCTCCTGGACCCTCCCTCTGCCATGTCTTCTTTCCAACATTCCTAGGGCTATGACAACAAGAAGAGAGACCTCACTACCCCCCAGTAGAGTGATGGGTACTACAGATAACTTCTCTGACCCCTTCTTTAGGTGGAAAACAAGCATGATACTATTCAGGAATATGGACAGGATCCACATTAAACTAGATCAATGAGACAAGACATTACCTCTTCTCCAGGTTTGTTCTTTTCACTCTGGTTACCAAAACAGTCCATGTCAAGCCCCACCCAGTCGTACTCTACAGACCCCTCTCTGTCAAGACAGCTGTTTTTCTAGAACTAAACCTTTCTCCATAGGTCCGTGGTCACCTGGGACCCCACTAACCTAGGTTTATCATCCACCTTTCAATTTGCTAGCTATAAGGCAAGACCACCACTGTCTCCCTCACAAAAGCCGGCTTCAGTGGAAAACTCTTATATCACACTCTTTTCACAGGAAAAGATACACTGTCGCCATGTCTTTCCTAATTTCTGCTCCTTGAAACCATCCACCTTCCAAATGTCAAGACCCATCTCTAATCTGGGCTCCTTGCTAAACTAGCCCCACACCAAGTCTAGGTTCAAGAGCTCCCTCCTTAAGACCCTGTAGGTAGGACCTGAGTCCTCAGAGACCCTTGGCACTGGTGCTGTGCAGATCTGCATTTCCCAGCCCTGTTTACTCAATCTCCCTTTCCATTTTGTTCCCTGTTGCCTAGAGTCTGGCAAACTTTAGATGGTTAGGCAGATAAAACTTATTGCAGATCCCACCTGACTTTTATCACAGGCTATTAGACCAGCTGTCTGGAGGTTGCCCCCATGGGTGTTCTTCAGCTACCTGGGGTCTCCCCAAAACATAGGCAGGCTACTGATTCAAGGCGCATGAGCCCTACTTGGGCACTGTGTCAACACTACTTAGAATGAACCATAAAAATACATAGTGTCGGGGCCGGGGGTTTAGCTCAGTGGTTCCGGTGCCTACCTTGCAAGTGCAAGGATCTGGGTTCGAGCCCCAGTAACCACATACAACAATACTGGGCATGGAGAGTCATGCCCACCAACAATCAGTACCACATACCACAGTGAGGGAAGTGGTGGCTCACGCCTGTAACCCCAGCACTTGGGAGGCAGAGCAGGAGTATTGCTGTGAGTTCAAGGCTGAGCTCAGGGCCAGCCTGAACTACAAAAAGGGAGAACTTGTCTCAAAAAAACAAAACATAGTATCCTGTAGAGTAGAAATTATATCCCTTACACAACAGCCCAGGCTCCCTTCTTTTTTTTTTTTTAAGGTTTTTTGAGACAGGGTCTTGCTTTGTGGTTCAGGCTGGCCCTGAGCTCAGCCTCCAACTCACAGCACAGCAATCCTCCTGCCTCTGCCTCCCGAGTGCTGGGATGACAGGCGTGAGCCACCACGCCCGGCACTGTGGTATGTGGTACTAGTTGCTGCTGGGTGTGAGTCTCCACACCCAGTATAGGTATGTGGTTACCGGAGATCGAACCCGGGTCCTTGCGCTTGCAAGACAGGCGCCGGAACCACTGAGCTAACTCCCCGGCCCCCAGGCTCCCTTCTTAACCCTTAAAAGCCTCTAGTCAGCTGGTGGTGCATACCTGTAATCCTAGCACTGAGGAGGCAGAGGCAGGAGGATGGCTGCCAATTGGAGGCAGCCTGGGCTCCACAGTGATAAGAGACTGGCTCAAAAACAAACAAGCAAATAGAAAGAGGTCTCCTGGGTGTCCTACTCAGAAACCCCTCACAGCTAAGTGGGAGCTGTACTTCCTTTATACCTGTTAAATAAATTTGCTTGTATCCTACCTCCTCCATCCATGGCTTTATTCTTCATCATCGTGAGACACAGCCCTGGTGTTCTGATAGCAGTGCTGGTGCTGGACCTTGGGCTTCGCACATGCTAGGCAGGCACTCTACTGCTAAGCGACATCTCAGTTAGAATAATTACTCTCTAATGAGCTGCTGTTCTACCCACATCCCTAGGTGCCCCAAAGACAAGCCTCTGCTTCTTGAGAAAGGTGTGTGTGGTGTGCTGTGCCTAGCACGAGGCTTGTCTGTACTGTGTTGGGAGGAGCCAGCTGCAGGCAAAGGCCAGAGCAAGGGACAGACAGCTGGCTCCAGAGCAGGCCTGGTCACTACGCAGCACAGTCTTCCCTGGAGGACCAGGAGGCTGAGGTCAGGGAAAGGAGACTGGGGCCACTCCTGTGCTGACACATTAATTTGCTGAGGCAGTAAAGGGTGGATGGTCACTCATTACCGAGGAGCACGGCCAGGGGGCCAGGTGGTGTCCGGTCACTTATGTAACCCATGGGCATATATATGGGCACCTGGCCCCACAGGCCTCCCTTCGCCTGCCAGCCTTGCCACTGAGCACTGGTCTCTCAGGATGAAGGTGGCTGCGGTGAGTACCTCGGGCCACTGGGAAGTGGCTCCACGGACGGAGTTTCCTGTGGGAAGAGCAGCTGCCCCACCCTCTCCCAGCCAGTTCCTGCTGGGCCTGTGTGTCCAGGTCAAAGGGCTCCCTGCTTCCTGTTGTGGTCCAGGCCCTCCTCCTCGGCCTCCTCCTAGAGGCAGCTTCCTCCACCCAGCTGTCCCTGGCATCTGCCACCCCAAGCAGGGCCTGGCTGAAACCGCTCCACAGATAAGGACAGATAAGAAGTACACTCGGGGAGTGACAGCTCCTCAGAGTCAGCCAGTTGGGGCTGGGCAGGGCCGGGCCGGACTGGTCTGGGGTGAGTCTGTGCTCTCCTCAGTCTACCAACCTCCAGCCCTGGTGGGGATGCTCCTGCTTCTTTGCGCAGCTGGCACAACAGTGAAATGCGTCAAATCTCCCCTTCTGCCAGGGCCCAGACCCCTCACTGATCTACCGACCTGAGGCGGATCCAGAAATGGCCAAAGACAAGGGCAGCTTCCGGAACTACACTGTGAGGAGCCTACCCTCCCAGAGCTCCAGGGGTCCCTAGGAAACCCCCTCCCATCTTGGATCCCATCCCAGAGAGGGAGGTGGTGGCCCCTGTTTGGTCCCTGTGTGGCCTAGCTGACGTCTGGTTTGCAGTCAGGCCCCCTGCTGGATCGAGTCTTTGTCACCTACCAGCTCATGCACACACACCAGACGGTGGACTTCGTTAGGAAGAAGGTAGCTGTTTCCTGCTCACTCACAGACTCAGTTGTGTGCCCACAGGGGGGCACTGCACTGCACCCCATGGGAGGCTCTGGTGTCTCTTACCCCAAGAGAAAATGACATCTTCCTTCCCACCCAGCACAGCCAGTTTGGGGATTTCTCCTGCAAGAAAATGACTGTCATGGAGGCTGTGGACACGCTGGACCAGTTGGTGGATGAGTCCGACCCAGACGTGGATTTTCCCAACTCCTTCCACGCCTTCCAGACAGCAGAGGGCATCCGGAAGGCCTACCCTGACAAGGGTGCGCCCCCTAGCTGTGGCGGGAAACTCATGCCTCTGCTCTAGAAGGGGAAAGTTGAGGGGAAGCCCTTTCCCAGCAGGCTCTACCCTGGGGGGCAGCCCTGGAACCCTCTTCACTGTCAGTCCAGAGCCTGCCGCTCCGGCCTCAGCCTCCCCTGGCCCCGGCCTGCCATCTGTCTTCCTCCTGCAGACTGGTTCCATCTCGTTGGGCTCCTGCATGACCTGGGGAAGGTCCTAGCTCTGTGGGGGGAGCCCCAGGTGAGAGCTGGGGCTGGGGTTGGGGGCAGATTCAGCTCTGGGCTCCAGGCCCAGCCCAGGGGGGGTGGGGAACAACGCAAGCCAGCATCTCCCCACCCACTGCTGCTTCCCTCCCCAGTGGGCTGTTGTCGGAGACACTTTCCCTGTGGGCTGCCGCCCGCAGGCCTCCGTTGTGTTCTGTGATTCCACGTTTCAGAACAATCCTGACCTCCAGGACCCCAGATACAAGTACTCCTCTTCTGGGGTGGGTCATCCCCCTCCCGTCTTCCTCCTCCTTCTCCTCCTCCTCCCCCTCACACTCATCTCTTGATGCAGCACAGAATTCGGCATGTACCAGCCCCACTGCGGGCTCGGGAACGTCCTCATGTCCTGGGGCCATGACGGTGAGACTCGAGGTGGGGGGGAGGGGTGGACAGGGCTGTCCTCCAGGGCCTGTAGTGACATCTCCATCCTGTAGAGTACATGTACCAGATGATGAGGTTCAACAAGTTCTCCCTGCCTGAAGAGGTAGGTAGAGGGAGGGGCCACCCCAGGCTGCCCTTATCCTAGCCAAGCTGTCCCCTGTGCCGGGGCAGCCTGAGCCAGTGGGTGTGGCCTGCAGGCTTTCTACATGATTCGGTTCCACTCCTTCTACCCGTGGCACACGGGCGGCGACTACCAGCAACTGTGCAGCCAGTGGGACCTGGACATGCTGCCCTGGGTGCAGGAGCTCAAGTAGGGCTTCCCCAAGGACCCGGGGTGGGGGTAGGGACCACGGGTGTGCCTAGGGGAGACTCACTGCCCACCACCCTGCAGCAAGTTTGACCTGTATACCAAGTGTCCCGACCTGCCAGATGTGGATGAACTGCGACCCTACTACCAGGCACTCGTGGACAAGTACTGCCCCGGTGTTCTGAGCTGGTAACCTGGTCCCATGCTGGTCCATCACAGGCAGTGACCCCCAGGCTGGCCTTGCTGGGAGCCCCAACACCCACTCAGAGCCACCACCCTTCATGGCCATTTGCACCCCTCACAATAAATTCCTTGATTGACACGTGTGTCTTGACTTCACTGTGGCAGCAGGTGTGGCCCTAGCAAAGGGACACTGCTACTTTTAGCCCTGGTCATCCACTTGGCTTCTGTGTTCCAGAGCCTGAAGGACCAACTGCCCACTTCACCCTCCATTCCAGGAATGGCTGCAAAACACAGCTGGGCATGATGCTGCGTGCCTGTATTGCCAGCACTCCAGGAGACTGAGGCAGGGGAATCACAAGTTTTAGTCCCACTTGAGAAATTTAATGGGCCCTTATCCCATAATGAAAATGATAATAATAAATAATAAAAATGAATTTTGAGCTGGAAGGGTGATGTAGTGCATTAGAGACCAGCCTGAATTACATAGTGAAATCCTGTCTCTAAAAACAAATAGTTGGATGTAGTGGCCTACACCTGTAATCCCAGCACTTGAGAGACTGAGGCAGGAGGATTGCTGTGAGTTTGAAGCCAACTTGAGCTATGTAATGAGTTCAAGGCCAGCATGATAAACATCTTGAGACCCTACCTTCAGAAAACCAAAGCATGCAGGTAAAAAAGATGAAAGATCACCCAATGATGAGGATGTGGAAAAAAAATTTCCACAGTCAGTAGAAATGTAATTAATAGTATAGAAATTAGTATGGCACTTGGTCAAAAAATTGAAAGTACTAAGGGGTGCTGCAGTCCCATTGGGGTATGTCCTGGCCCATGGATGGGTGCTGGGAGCCATTCTACATAATTTTGGGGAAAATCCTTTCACAATTTTTTTTTTTTTTGAGACAGGGTCTCGCTTTGTGGTTCAGGCTGGCCCTGAGCTCACCCTCAAACTCACATCACAGCAATCCTCCTGCCTCTGCCTCCCGAGTGCTGGGATTACAGGTGTGAGCCACCACACCCGGCACCACAATTAAATTTTGATTAGGGTCTTCTGAGGCCTCAACTGTCCTGTGATGCTATGATGCTTAAAGGCAAGATTATATCAGCTGGAGACACCCAGGTCTCGAGAAGCAAGTAGTGACAGAGGTTTCCCTTGGGGAAGGACAAATTCCTTCTCCCCTACTGTTGTAAGAAAGTTTCGGTTGGACGGAGGATTTAGCTCAGTGGTTCTGGCGCCTGCCTTGCAAGCACAAGGTCCCAGGTTGATTTCTGTACAAACACTTTCATCTTAGTTTTTTTTTTTTTTTTGAGGCAGGGTCTCACTTTATAGTTCAGGCTGGCCCTGAACTCACAGCAGCCCTGAACTCAGCATCTGCCTCCCAAGTGCTGGGATTATAGGCATGAGCCACCATGCCCAGCACTGTGGGATGTGGTTCTGATTGCTGGTGAGTGTGAGTCTTCACGCCCGGCATTGTTGTATGTGATTACCAAGGATTGAATTTGGGACCTTGCACTTGCAAGGCAGATGCCAGAACCACTGAGCTAAATCCCAGGCCCTACAAAAGCAACTTTTAACCCTAAAGTTCATAAGGACTCTCCAAGGATGCTGAGTGGCCAAAACAATCTTGAAAAAGAACAAAGTTGGAGGACTGACAACTTCTCACTTTAGAAGTTATGGTAGGGGCCGGGGATTTAGCTCAGTATTTCCGCCCCCTGTCTTGCAAGCGCAAGGACCTAGGTTCGATCCCGGGTAGCCACATACCATACTGGGTGTGGGAACTCACACCCAGAAGCAATTTACCATATATCACAGTGCCGGGCATTGTGGCTTATGCCTGTAATCCCAGCACTCGGGAGGCAGAGGCAGGAGGATTGCTGTCATGTGAGTTGGAGACTGAGCTCAGGGCCAGCCTGAACCACAAAGCGAGACCCTGTTTCCAAAAAAAACGTTACTGTAAAGCTATCATCACCAGATCAGTTGTGGTACAAGTAGGAAATGAAACACGGGGGCTAGTGGAACAATTGAGAGCCCAGAAATAGGCTTTTGAATATACAGTTATTTGATCTTCGAGAAGGGCACCAAGACCAATGAATGAGGAAAGGATAATCTTTTTAACAAACAGGAAAATTGAGCATTTACATGCAAGAGTGAACCATATACAAGAACATGATTGAAAATGAATCATGACCTAAACTGAACTTAGAGAATAAATCCCTTAGAATAAAATGTAGGAGAAAAGCTCTATAATATGGGATTTGGTGATGATTTCATGGACATGATAAAATGCAAGAAGAAATAGATAAATTGGGTTTATCAAAATTAAAAACTTCAGACAGGCTTGGTGACATACATCTACAATTTTAGCACTCGGGAGGCTGAGGCAGCTGGACTGCTATGAATTGAAGGTCAGCCTAGAGTACATAGTGAGTTCAAGTCCAGTCTAAACTACACAGCAAGATCCTGTCTCATAAAACAAACAAAAAAACCTTTTCGTCCTTTGCTGAGCATCTCTGGCCCTCCTACCCCAGAGCTTGGGCAGAAACCAGCCTGCACTGCTGCCTTCTGCCACATTGCCCTTGTGGGTGAGCTGAAACCATCACCAGGACACCAATGCCGCCAACATCTGTCAGACCAACCTGGGGCACTACACTTTCTAGATCTACCTGTCTTTGTCTTTCTACTTTGTGTGTATGCATGCGGCACTGGGGACCAAACTAAGGACCTTGTGCTTGCAAGGTAGGTGGCAGCGCCACTGAGCTAAAGCTCCGGCCCTGATATCTTCCTACTTTGACCACGATGAAATTTCTTTCTCCAGTCTCAGAGAAGAGGGAACATGCAGAGAAACTGAAGTTGCAGGGCAAATTCAGTGGCCGGACCTTCCTAGAGGATATCAAGAAACAAGACTGTGACAATGGACAGAGCAGGCTGTACACGCTGGAGCGCATGTTACCTGGAGAAGGGTGAATCAGTCACTCCTGCAGCTGCACAAGCCAGCCGCTGAGCATGACCTTCCATGTGACTTCATTGAGATCACTCCCCGGGGGAGCAGGTGAAGTCCAGCACAGCTGGGTGATCTGGTACTGCTGACCAGCACACCCTGGGGGACAGTGATAGTGAGACCGAAGCGCCCCATGGCCCGGGCAACATCTTGGTCCCCAAGGCAGTTCACACATTGGGGCTACCTTTACCTTTTCTATAAACTGTACAAGAATATCTCCTGAAGCTCTTTTTTTTTTTTTTTTTAAAAAAAACAGGGTCTTGCTTTGTAGTTCATGCTGGCCCTGGGCTCATTATGTAGCCCAGGCAAACCTCAAACTCACAGCAATCTTCCTGCCTCTGCCTCCTGCGTGCTAGGATAACATGCGTGAGTCACCATGCCCAGCATTGTGGTGTGTGATATTGATTGCTGGGATTGCAGGTATGAGTCATCATGCCTGGAACTGTTGTTTGTGGTTACCGGGGATTGAACTAGGGACCTTGTGCTTACAAGGTAGGAGCAGAAACCACTGAGATAAATCCCCAGCTCTGACATTCTTTAATTCCTTCAAATGTAGAAATTTGGTACCCTCTAAACAAAAACAAAATTAAAACTTTTATGTGTTAAAGTGAATGAAAGATAACACAAATCACATACCTGATAAAGGATGACTACCCACAAGTACAACTACCAAAAAAAGTGACCCACTCAATGTAAAAAATGGGCAAAGGGCCTGAGTAGACACTCTCCCAAAGATACAAATAACCAACAAGTGCGTGAAAAGACAGTCATGGTTAGTCATGAGGGAAATACAGATAAAAGCTACCACACGACACCACTGCACAGCCACCAGGGCAGCGGTTCTGGAAGCAGGTGTTGCTGAGAATGTGGGGAAACTGGGACCTCTGCACTCTGCTGGGGGGAATGCACAATGGAGTGGAGGTAGGTGGCAGCTGCTGCTGCTGCTACTGCTGCTGCACAGAAAGCTCCCCCACCCGGGGGGGGGGAGGATTTAGGTCAGTGGCCTGCCACTTGCCTTGCAAGCACAAGGTCGTGAGTTCAATGCTCACTACTGTAAGGAAAAAAAAAAAAAAAGCCACCACGGGATGGCTAAAACCAATGAAAATGTTGTCTGTCTACACAAGGAAGTTAAGTTCTGACACTTATAATAGGGATGAATGCAAATGCAGTACTAAATGAAAAAGAACTGATGCAAAAGGAAACACTGTATGATTTGGTTTATAGAAAGGACCTAGGATTTAAAATTCAGAAAAGTAGAATGGAGAAAACTAGGGGCTGAAGGAAAAGTTATTATTTAATAGGTGTAGTCTCTATTTAGAGTGATGACAAAGTTTGGAAACACATAGTTGTGATAGCTGCAAGTGTGAAGACACTTTATATCACAAATACACACTTAGAAATACTAAAATCAACTGGGTGCAGCCGGGGACGACTGTAATTGTAATCCAGCCGTTGAATAGGCTGAGACAGTAGTAGCATAAATTGAAAGCCAATCTGAACAACTTAAGAAGACCTTGTCTAAAAAAATAAAAAGATGTAGGACATAGCTCAGAAGTAGAGAGCTAAATTAAAATTATCTGTATTTTGCTACAAACATCAAATAAGGATAAACTGAAAAGGGCCAGGAATTTAATTCAGTAGTTCCAGCATCTGCCTGGAAAGTCCAAGAGCCAGGGTTCAATCTCTGGTAACCACATACAACAATGCTGGGCGTGGAGACTCACACACCAGCAATCAGAACCACATGCCACAATACTGGGTGTGGTGGCTCACGCCTGTAATCCCAGCACTTGGGAGGCAGAGCAGGAGAATTGCTCTGAGTTCAAGGCTGCGCTCAGGGCCATCCTGAACTACAAAAGCGAGATCCTGTCTCAAAAAAAAAAAAAAAAACCAAAGTAAATGAAATAAAAGGCATGTTGGGGCCATGGTTTTAGCTCAGTGGTTCTGGCGCCTGTTTTGCAAGTGCAAGGACCGGGGTTTGATCCCCCACTAACCACATACAATATTGGATGTGGGGACTCATGCCAAGCAGCAAGTACCACATACCACAGTGCCGGGCGTGGTGGCTCACGCCTGTCATCCCAGCACCTAGGAGGCAGAGGCAGGAGGATTGCTGTGATTTGAGTTGGAGGCTGAGCTCAGGGCCAGCCTGAACTGCAAAGTGAGACCCTGTCTCAAAAAAATAAAGGCATGTTGGTCTCTTGGAGTTACCATACTTAAGGAGACAAAATGACAATAGGCACACACCCAAAAACCTGTGACACAAGTGCTCACACAAGTGTGCACGGTAGCACTATTCACAGTCAGTAAAAGGTGAAAATAATCCAAATATCCACCCTCTGACAAAGATAAAGGAATGTGGTCCACCCATACAGTGTTACAAGAATGAAGCACTTAGCCAGGTACTTAGGGAGCTGGCACTTGTCTGTAATATCAGTTACTATACTTGGGAGGCTAAGGCCGGTGGATTACATGTTCGAGGCCAGACGAGGAAATTTTTCAAAGTATCTCAAAAAAAAAAAAAAAAAGAGCTGGGATGTAGGTTGGTTCAAAGGCTCTGAGATCAATTCCCAGAAGGCTGCCCTCCCTGTACCCTCTAACAGCCACATTATATCTAGGAAAAGAAATCAGTTCCCAAGAAACCATATTACATGACTTTTTTTTCTTTCCCTGAGATAGGGTCTTGTTATGTAGGCAGCACTCCCTTCCGCCTGCCTCAGCCTCTCAAATGCTAGAATTACAGGTGTGTGCCACACCTGACTTATACTTAATTTAAAAAAATATATTTTCGGGGCCAGGGAGTTAGCTCAGTGGTTCCGGCACCTGTCTTGCAAGCGCAAGGGCTGGGGTTCGATTCCCCGGTAACCATATAACAATACTGGGCGTGGAGACCCACACCCAGCAGCAACCAGTACCACATACCACAGTGCCGGGCGTGGTGGCTCACACCTGTAATCTCAGCACTCGGGAGGCAGAGGCAGGAGGATTGTGATGTGAGTTGGAGGCTGAGCTCAGGGCCAGCCTGAACCACAAAGCGAGACCCTGTCTCAAAAAACCTAAAAAAAAAATATTTTCTGGCTGTGCTGGGGATTGAATCCAGGCCCTCCAAGGTACTAGACAAATCCTCTTCTACTAACTCACATCTCAACCCACACAACTTAATTTACAGGAAATGTCCAGAAAAGGAAAATCCAGAGAGAGAGGAAGTAGATTATCAGTTGTCTAGGGCTTGGGAGGGGAGGGGTCAGAAGGCAATGGGGGTACAAGTTCAGGGGACGAAAAAGCTCGACTGCTGACCGAACTCTGGAGACACTACAAGCCCTAGCTGTGCACTTTGAAAGGGGGAATTATACAGCATGAAAGTTATCAAGAAAGTGTTACAAAAAGCCCAGCACAGATTTATAAATGAATCCTAGAAGACTAAAAAGAACCGGCATTTGAATTTTAAGTACGATGCCATGTCCTGAACTAGTGCCTCGGCCAACCGGCTGACGTCAAGAGAGGCCCAGAGGGCATCAGAAAGCCCAGGGGCACCTGTGCACAGCGCTGTGGCTTCCTGGTCAGTGTCAGCTGAGTTAGGGAGAAGCTGTCCAGGAGTCCACGAGGGAGAGCACAGGGTGAGCGTGCACCAAGGCCACGGCCAGGGGCAAGGGAAGCCGAGCTCCGAGTTCCCAGGGAGGGAGGCGGCCTCCCAAGAATACAACCATCCTGGACCGACACCTGGCCGGTGCTGACCCTTTTCCTACTGCTGTTCTCCCAGGGCAGGACAGTGGTGCTGGAGGAACCTTTTCTCTCTCAACTTGACCTAGGCCTCTGCACCCTTGTGCCTCCCTTGAGGAAGTGGATCAGGAGGACAGTTCTACGGCCTGACTGCTCAGCTTATGTCCTGCTGGTGGCCTCATGGAACTAGGGCGACAACTGCACCAGGCTGTGCCAGCCCTAAGGCTCCCTGTGTCTGTTCTGCAGAAGGCACTGAGGAGTGGCAGGAAGGCACCCATTTAGCCAGGTTGGTGATGGTGCCCAGCCATGCCTACTGTCCTCAGGGCTTCCCAGCAGGAAGGAAACACCAGCACAGCCAAGCTCCAAGGGTTCCTTTATTGGCACCCAGATCCAGGTGAGTGGGCAATGTGGAAATGACAATGCAGGTGACCTCTTCTCTGCTGCTCTCCTTGGCCAGGCCCCTCATCCCCTCCAAACAGGGGCTGCAGTCAGGGACTCCAGACTCAGACTTCTTTGGCCTGCAGCAGGGTCTGGCTTTCCTTGCCCAGGACAACATCCTAGCAAGGATCCTAAAATAGGCCTCAAGCCACCTCCTGGGCCAAGAATGAAGCAGTGGGCAGCAGTGGCTACAAGGGGGTCTCAGGCAGCATCCAGAACCCTCAGTGAGCAGTGCCCTGGCTTCTGGTGGTCCAGACGGGACTGGCTAAGGCACGGTGGTATGACTACGTCCTGCTGCAGGTCAGAGCGCTGTAGAGGCCCAACCCTCTGGGAACATGTGACACAATGTGGAGCTACTTCTTCCGCCGGGGGGTCCGGGAGCCACTGCTGCAATTGTTGGGGGCAGGTGTGGCTTGTGTGGATGCACCGCCTGACTCCTTGTTGGGGATCAGCTTGTGCTTCTCTTCTTTGGCCAGGAGGGACGACTGGGGTGACCAGGAGGCCAGCAGGGCTTGCATGACTCTCACGGCACCTACAGCTCCCAGGAGCCCCCAAAGCAGGCTGGGAGCCTCCAGGGGAGACAACTGAGTGCGCACCCATAGAAGAGCCTGAGCCAGCGCATGGTGAGAGCTTCGGGGTCGGGGCGGGGTCTTGTCCTGTGAACAGGGTAGAGGAAAACACCTATAGGGTTGGTCCCTGTCTCTCCTCCAGCCCAGTCCACACCTTCCTACCTGAAGCCCAAACTGTCGCAGCAGCGACTCCAGGGTCGGGTCCCCCAGAGACACAGGTGGGAAGAATTCCTCCACCCACTGGCGGCGCCACCACCGGCTGCAACGGGAGTGGATTCTCAGAGCCTGGCCTAAGCCCCAGCCTGAGTACCCTGCCCAGAGCCTGGCCTTACCCCTGCTCGCCAGGCTGAGAAAACCAGTATTTGTAGCGCTGGGCTCGGACATAGGTAGGTGGCTGCTTGTGAAAGGGGTACTGGGCAGTGTCCTTCTGGATCAGGCGGACCACTGCGAAGGAGGGTGCGGCTCAGTACAGCTTGCAGAGCATGTGCCCTGTACCTGTCTGGCCCTCTCTGCTCCCCTCACCTGGCTCTTTGCCCTGTAGCAGCCGGAGCACCAGGCTGGTGAACCAGGGACTGTGTGTATGCGGGCCAAGGGCTGCAAACCACATCTGCCAGTCCAGGCGCGGCTGGTGGGGCACCACAATGGGCGGTGGGCGGCTCACGTTTCCGGGTTTGTACATAAACTCGATCTCCTGACAGGGGGACCCCAGGTCAGCTGGGTTGCCTGGCCTGGGTCCCTGAGACCTCCCAGCTCTCAGAAGGCTCACTGTCCAGTGATGTCCATCGTAGCTGCCTTCCAGCACCACCTCAGGCCGCCCACCCAGACCAGTCATCCGGCGGAAGAGGCCATATGAGTTGGCCAGCTGCAGGTGTTCCACACTGCCAAAGAGGTGGTGAGCCCCGGTCCAGAGAAGCCCATGGGTCCCAGGCTCCATGTACGAGTAGGGCACCTGTGGCAGATGGGGAGAGGTTCAGTGTTGCCCTCTGGCCCTCTCTGGCCTCACTTCCTGTCGTGGTACCCACCAGGCTGATCAGGAACAGGGCTACCGTGGTGGCACCCAAGAAGGAAAGCTGGATTGCAGCACGGAGCTTCCGCAGCCACCCCCGCACCTGCACCCACCTGTGGATAGGGCCAGGCATGATCACACTGCCCTGGGATTGGGCCCCCTTGTCCCGCCACAGGCATGTACCTCCAGAGGGCAGCCAGCAGCTCCCAGGTCAAGGAGGCTGCGCCCAGCCACACAGTGGGCAGGGTTACCATCTTCAGCCACTGCGAGAACTGGTGGAAGGTGAAGACTGCCAAGAGAGGCAGATGTGAGGAGAGCTGGCCTGTCCCCCCTCCCCAGGCACCCCACCTGGCACTCACTAGTTCTGGAGTGGACCACACGCTTCTGCCAGTCAACCTCCAGGCCAAAGTAGTGTGCAGTGCCATAGGCCAACATCCCGTAAACGGCTAGTTCTGGCAGCAGGGACAGCTTGGCCAGCAGGGCCCTGGGCCATGCTGTGGGCAGGACAGTCAAAGGCTGGCAGAGGGTCCACAGCCAGGGGCTAGGGTAGCTGGGGCATGGCTCTTTCAGGAAGTGCTGGAACAAAGGAGACACCCTACAGGCAGGTGTATGAGGACAGCAGCTGTTGACACTCACAAATAGGCATCTTCCTGGGGCGGCAGAGGCCGGTTCCAGCAGCCAGATGCTGGTCATCCAGGAGGGAGGTGGTGAGCACCAGGGTGAGCAGGTTGAAGAAGTTGTAGTTGCCAGTGAGGATGATCAGGACTTGGAGTAGCACCTGGGAAGTTTGCATTTCAGGCTCCTGAGAGCTGTTCCCTCCCTAGCCCACTAACCCAGAAACAGACCTACCTCATCACATCAATACACACCTGCCCACCCTGATAACACAGCCTCTGCCTATGACGCTTCCCTGACAGCAGTGGCCACCTGCACCCCTCCTACCTGAGTGTAGAAGGCAGCCAAGCGCAGGCGACGTACGGGGGCGAAGAACAGAGGGGGCACTGCAATTTCAATGAGGAAGGTGGCCACCACGCTGAGTTTGTGCAGCCAGACGGGCAGGTGGTGTGCGAGCCAGGCGGCAGGCGTGGGCAGACACTGTGTCTCGTAGTGGTAGGTGAGGGCTTCAAGGCACAGGTGAGTGGTTAGGGCTATGCAGAGGCCCCAGGCCACCCCAGGTCCAGGCCAGGACGCTCACCAGTGAGTCCCCACCATGCGGGGCAGCGGCTGGTCAACTTGACCACACCTGAGGCAAACATGAGGCGAAACAGCAGCCAGCGCACGAGCCAAAAGGGGAGGCGCTTGTAGGCCAAGGCCCCCACCAGCCCCCCCTGTGGAGTCTGCTCTTGGCTGGAGGGCTGCCTCAGAGGGGCCACCAGCACAGCCAGGAAGCCTGTCTCCAGCAGCAGGGAATCCCTGTGGGGAGAAGAATTGGCACCAAGGGCTTCCCTTCCCCCCGCTGCTCTCCTCAGAGGGCCTTCCAGGACAGACAGGCAGCCGCCCTGGCCATTCACTCACCACTGGAAGTAGAGGAACACCTGGCCCACCTGTGGGGAGAAGGGCTGTCAGGGAGCTGGGAGTGTCTGCCTATGAAGTGAGGCAGAAGCACTGAATAGGATGGGGGTGGAATGACAAGGGTCCCACTTGCCTGGCAGACTGACAGGTAGGCAGCCCAGAGCAGCAGATAAACGAGGGGGTGGCGCAGTGGGCTTAGGAGCAGGGGACCCAAGGCCAGCACTGTGCCCAGCAGGCTCAGCAGCTCCAGTCCCTGGGCTGTGTCTAGTCCCAGCCTTGGTGCCTCCCATAGCAGTGTTGGGGTCTCCCACAGCTGTTGCCAGCGCCCCTTTCCCTGTGGCCGCAGCATCCTTCTTGCAGGGAGGATGCCCTCGGGGCCGTAGAGACCTGTGGGAAGATATGTCAGGGCCAGGCCCGGACAGTGCCTTCCCAAACTTAATTTACTCTCAGTCCGGAAAGGAGGATGCCCCACTCCAGGGAGGGCCCACAGATGCCCCCCACATCCCTAGACAGGGCTTGCAGATATCCCCCACTACAGGGAGAGCCCACAGATGGCCCCCAACCCAAGGAGAGCCTGTAAACGTTCCCTACCCCAGCAGAGCCATAGATGCCCCCAACCCAGGAAGACCCTCAGATGCTCCCTGCCAGGGCCGCAGATGCCCGCATCCCATGGAGGGTCTGCAGATGCCCTTCATTCGCAGACTGGTCATCAGACGCCTCCTAACCCAGGCAGGGCCGGGCTTCCCTAGGACAAAACTTGTTGATACCCACCCCAGATCCTGAAGGTCCATCCCTCGACTTGGGTTGGCACCTCGGGCCCGGCAGAGCCCACTTTCTCTCCTGTCCCACTTGGTAGGGGCTGAAATCTATCTCCAACCCTCCTATAGCGTTCTGTCCCCATGTGTGGTGAAAGCTCGAGGATTGCAGGAAAAGCACGTCTTCCTGTCACCAAACCTCTGTCCCCGACGCCTGTACCTAGGCCTGGAGCTCAAGTTTGCACCAAAAGGCCTGAGCACGAGAGAGGCCAAGAGCTGATGCAGGGCTCCGCGCGCATTGAGGAGGGTGCCCCGCCCGGGAATGGTCCCACCCTCGGGCCCTCACCCGGGATCTGCACGTAGAGGGAAGCGAAGGCGAACATGAAGACGGCAGCCACACCCTGGAGAAAGAGCTGCTGCGGGAGCAGCGAGCCCGCCATGTCCACTACGCGGCGAGAAGGAGCGGAGCCAGGATCCTGCGGCCCTGCGCTCCTGCCCCGCCCCATAGCCTTGCGGCCCCGCCCGCCAATGCGGGCGGTGGTCCCGCCCCGGACGGCCCCTGGGAGACCCAGCTCAGCATGTAGCCCCGCCCCGGGATCTTGTCCCCGCCCCATTCCCCGCCCCCAGCCACCCCCCACCTCCCCGTAGCTGCTTTCCCGGCCCCGGGTGACCCCGCCCATCGGCGCCACAGGTTCGCGTTACAACACAGAAACGTATCTGTACGCGACTGGCGCACCGTTACGTACTTCCTGGGCGGGAACAGCAAAATGGCGCCAGAACCGGTGGCGGGCTGAGACCGCAGCTGGTGCTGTCAGAAGCCAGCGCTGCAGGCCCTGGGCCGCCCTCTCCTCCTTGACATGGAGGACGTGGAGGCGCGCTTCGCTCACCTCTTGCAGCCCATCCGTGACCTCACCAAGAACTGGGAGGTAGACGTGGCGGCCCAGCTGGGCGAGTACCTGGAGGAGGTGAGGCGGCACGGTGGTGCGCGTGGGCGGCAGTGCGTGGCCTCTGGCTAAAGATCCAAAGGGCCGCGCTCGTTCTCTGCTCTCTCCCATCCTGGACTCCAGTCCTGCCTCTCGAAGCTATCCCTCGCTAGATGCATCTGGAGCTGTCATTGCAGTCCTGCCGGTTAGCGAGCCATGACGGCGACTGGCTTGGTGGAGACCGGCCCAGGTCTCGGCGTAGTGGAATAGACGAGGACGCGTTATTATCATTTATTTCGCGCATCTTTGGTGTCTGGATCTCAATGTGAGAAGGGTTTATTCCGGATTTTCCAGCTGGTTCAAAGCTAGCGCCATATTAGATTCTCTCAGTATTTTATTTTTTCCACTTTTGACACTTGTCTAGACTTGTTAAGAAGCTGTCAGCTCTTTCTGCGCATCGTTTCCACTCCCCAGCCTTCTACAGTCTGGCTTTCACTAGTGAATACTTACACATCTCTTGTGTGATCAGCAGTGACATGCATCTTACCAAATTCAAGGGACACTAGAAATGTCATATTTAGCTTTGCAGCATTTATGGAGTTGACAACTCCTTTCTTTTCAAAACAGTGCTGGAATGAATGACTTTATTTCACTGCCTGCTTTTTTTTTTTTTTTTTCTCCTGTTCTAAATGTTGAACTTCTCAGGGTGGAGCCTTCTCTCTCTCAAATAATCACACTTATTTCCATGACTTTGAATACCATCTGTGCCAGGCGTGGTGGCCTACGCCTATAATCCCAGCACTCAGGAAGCAGAGGCAGGAGGAACTCTACGAGTTTGAGGCCAGCCTGGATTACATAGTGAGTTCAAGACTAGCCTAAACTACATAGCGAGATCCTCTCTCATGAGACAAAAACAAACATGACCCTACAAATCACCTTATGAGAACTACCAGATTTGTCTCTGTTCCAGCTTCTGTTCCTCCAAATCTTTTCTTTGATATCCAGGGTACCTGAACATTCGCTGACATTTCACTGAGCATCTCAGATTTTACTTAAAGGAGAGCTCTTTGTCTTTCTGCTCAGACCCCATGTTCTCCATCTCAGTAAAGGGCACGATGGTTCAACTGAAGCTGAAAGTAGAAAGGCACTGATAGTGGAGTTGCAAACTCCACACTGCATTCACCCATGAATTCTGTAAGTTGCACCAGAATATCACATGAATTCATCCATTTTCTTTTGCTCAGACCTGGATCTGTTCAAAACCTTCCCATCTGTGCTCCCTACTCCCTTTTTCGGCCCAATCCAATCTGTTCTGAACATTCAGCAGCAAGTGTGACCTTCTCTTAAGAATTGAAATCAGGGCTAAGCACTGCCCAAACCAAAACCCTTCAGTGGCCTTTCCTTGAGCTTTAGAATAAAATCCAAGCTTTCTCTTGTGAGTCGACCCTCCCCACTGGTTTTGCTGTACCTTGGCCTGTTGTCTACCTTGTTCTTTTGAAAGAACAACCTATAGCACCCCAAGCTTATTGCAGGCCAAAAATCTTAACACTTTCTCTGCTCACTGGGAAGTATTCTTCCAACTCCTTTTCACCCTTAGGTCTCAGTTTAATGACCTTTTATCTAAAATGGTCCTATGCTCTGTCCTGGCACTTAGCTCCACTAGAAGGTTTATCACAAGCTATTCTTCCATTTATTTACTTGTCTGTGGCCTGTCTTCAACTTAGAAAGTAAATTCTGCAAAGGCTGGGACCATGTGTATGTTTTCTTCCTTCTGCTTAGTAGAGCACCTAGCACGTAATAGACTCGGAGTCAGTGTTAACATGTTATCTGATGATGAGTCATCTCTGCTTTGATGCACATTCTGCTGAGAAGATGCAGAGAACTGTGCCAGGTGGAGGACTGTAGGTTCAGTTTCCTGCATGGAGCAGGATCCTTGGGGCACCTGGAAAATGACAGGTGCTTCTTGGCTTGGTCCTTTCTCCACCTACTTCCTATGACTGCTTTTCCAAACCCTCTTTGCCCCTGAGGTCCTGTGTTGTGGCTGCTACTTTTTGTTTTGTTTTGTTTTTGTTTTTGAGACAAGGTCTCACTCTGTTAGTTCAGGCTGGCCCTGAGCTCCTCACGTAGCCCAGGCAAGCCTCAAACTCATAGCAATCCTCCTGCCTCTGCCTCCTTAGTCCTAGGATTATAGGTGTGGGCCACCACACCTGGCACTGTGATATGTGGTACTGATTGCTGGTGGGCATGAGTCACCACTCTGGCATTATCGTACGTGGTTACCAGGGATTGAATTTAGGACCTTGTGCTTGCAAGGCAGGTGCCAGAACCGCTGAGTTAAAGCCCCACCTGACCCAGCTACTTTTGTTGTTGTTTTATTTTTGTGGTTTTTTTCCTTTTGTGAATTGTTTTCCCTTCTTTTAAAGGTAGCTGTGTTTTACATTTGTTAAAGGTGGGACAGAAACATGATGTGCAGAGTGAGAGCCAATTAAAAGTAGGGAAATATGTAGCTCAGTGCTGCTGTGCCTGCCTGGTAAGTGCAAGGTCCTGAGGTTGATACCTGGTATCACCAAAAAGAAAAAAGGAAAATAAGTACACACTGTACATTGTGAAAGTTACTGTGAAAGAGAGCATGATGGCACAGAATGTTCTTTTTTTTTAAACACATTTTGTGATCTTATTTTCTTTCATCTATTTATTTCTTGTTACTGAGTGTCTCTTGGGTGCCAAGAACTATATTAAACTCTTGAGAAAATAATGGTTCGAAAAGGGCCTGGTGGTACACGGCTATAAACTGCTGAGAAGGCTGAGGCAGGAGGGTTGCTGCTATTTTAACGGCAGCCTGAACTACACCTAGAGACCCTGTCTCATAAATAAAACAAGAGCCAGTAAAGCGAAAAATTTGGGCTTTGATGGGACATTACTCTCATGGGAACATGAGTCCTAATCCAGCAGCCAAAAAAGGCTGTAAATGTCACACCTCTGGTGCTTACTTGACCAAGCATTGTTTTTTGTTGTTGTTTTGTGTTGTTTTATGCAAACAAGTAGCTGTAATCCTTGCAAAAACTATGAGGCACTAGCAGGATTAGGGATGTGCCATAGTCACAGCTGATGGTGGGCAGAACAGGTCCACTTTTCATACGTGTTTTGTGTTGTCATGAGCTTATGACAGGAGTGAGATAAAAGTTTCATGTTGTGTGAAGAGTCTGACTGGGAGACTTACTTTGTTTGAGGCAGAGGAGTCGCCTTATGTTCAAGCAGAAGAGTATGCTGTGCAGAGGGGCCCGGGGCTGAAGGTTCTGAGGGGGGAAGACGCTGGGTCAGTGGTGGGCCTGGTAGTGGACCCACGTGGCCGCCGTGTGTGCTGCAGCGGAGGGCTGGGAGCTGGAGCAGAGAGGGGTGAGTATAGAGGCCTCCTGTATGGGCTGTTTAAGACTTTGAGTTTTACCTCACTGTGGTGCCCTTGGGCTCCTGAGAGAAGCACTGTGCAGTAAAGAGTAGCTGGGAAGGCAGCAACAGACAGCAAGAGAACCCAGTTAGCGCTCACGTCCAGGCTGGTCACTGGCGAGGAGCAAGGAACTGGCAGGGGGCCGGGCCTGTGTGGAATGGGCAGCGGAGGGAAGGAGGGGGAATGAAACCCTCGGGTTTCTGAGCGGGGGGCTGGGCGCTGCCCAGACTTAGGGGTGGACTTGGCCACGACATCTGAGTGACTGAAGAAGACAGCGGGACATAGGCGTCTGGGATTAGATGGAGGTCAGCTTGAAGCTGTGAGATCATGTGTAATGTCCTGGAGCAGAGCAGATGAGTGCGCTGGGCTGAGATGTGTCAGAGGAAAGGTCCCTTCTTCAGCCTGGTTTTCAGGGCTTCATGCATGACCTGTTCTTTCAGGCCCAGCTCTTGGGTTCTGGTCGCTTCATAGCCTCACACTTCTGGAGACTGTAGAACCCATGCTATGGTCCCTGTGGTGACCACCTCCTAGATCTTCCTCTTCTGGCACTGGGCCCGGTATCTCACCTGTCTACACACTGCATTTGCACAAGTTTGTGTAATACTTATTTTCCTAACTTCATAGTTTATGCTGACTCTGTTAATTCCCTTTGTGTGAGTCATCGCTCTTCTTCAAATACCATTTCT
>PVIR01000192.1:131057-151835 GCA_004026965.1 Petromus typicus
TGGTTCCGGCGCCTGTCTTGCAAGCGCGAGGACCCGGGTTCGATTCCCCGGTAACCACATAACAATACTGGGTGTGGAGACCCACACCCAGCAGCAACCAGTACCACATACCACAGTGCCGGGCGTGGTGGCTCACGCCTGTAATCCCAGCACTCGGGAGGCAGAGGCAGGAGGATTGTGATGTGAGTTGGAGGCTGAGGTGAGGGCCAGCCTGAACCACAAAGCGAGACCCTGTCTCAAAAAACCTAAAAAAAAAAAAACAAATACCATTTCTTTCACATGCCTGGTGAACTCCTGTCCATTTCTCAGGTTTAATTTTGATGTTATCATTTCATTAGTTCATTAATTTTTTTTTTTTTTGAGACAGGATCTCACTTTGTAGTTCAGGCTGGCCCTGAGCTTAATATGTAGCCCAGGCGAGCCTCAAACTCACAGCAATCCTCCTGCCTCTTCCTCTTAAGTACTAGGATTACAGGTGTGAGCCACCACACCCGCATTGTAGTGTGTGAGTACCTGGTCCAGGCACTGGAAGCACTAAGCTAAATCCCCATCCCAGTTCATTAAATATTTACTGGGAAACAGTGTCAGACACTGAACTAGAGGCTAGAATTATCTTAGTACCACCCATATTCTATGAAAATTGACAATAGTGCAGTAAGCCAGGCATGGTGGAGCTCTCCTCTAATCCCAGCACTTGGGAGGCTAAGGCAAGAGAATTGCTGCAGAGCCAGCCCGGGGGTACATAATGAGTCCATCAGTTTAAACTGCATAGGGAGACCTTGTCAAAAAGGTCTTGTTGCCCTGCCGACATTCTTCACCTCCAAGGACATCCCACCGCTAAGCTGAGGGTTGACCTCCATCTAATCCCAGACGCCTGTGTCCCACTGTTCTTCAGTCACTCAGATGTCGTGGCCAAGTCCACCCTTACGTCTGGGCAGCCCCCAGCCCCCCGCTCAGAAACCCGAGGGTTGCATTCCCTCCTTCCCTCCGCTGCCCATTCCACACAGGTCCGGCCCCCTGCCAGGTCCTTGCTCCTCGCCAGGTCCCTCCCTATTGTAGGGTAACAAGGAGGCCCTCAGCAATGAGGGGGACCTTACAAGTTTCACCCAGGAGAGTTGGGGACCAGTGTACCAGGCAGACAGATGAAAGAGCTCAGAAAACATGGGAGCTTCAAAGTGTGTTGCTTGCTAAGAGAGACCAGCTTCATGGGGAAGATCCTGAGTTAGTTAAGGATGGAAATGCAATATTTGGGAGCCTACGGGTACAGACCATTAATAAGGCCTAGCATGTGGGAGGCCCCGGCTTGTTAAACCCCAGTAGTACCTACCAAAAATAATTTAAAACATGTGGAAGTGATTTGGTCTCTGTGGAGGTCCCCAGTGTAAATGCAGAGCCCTGGGGAGAAGGTTTGGGAGTTGTTGGCACACGTTAGTAGCTTGGGCACAGGGTGTACAAATGCACTGGTGGAGAATGCGCCTCACGAAAAGGGGGCTGTGGGTAAAGCGGTGGGCTGAGGGGGTGAGCGCACAGCCCATGTCTTGACTCCCTGTGCACGGGTGTCGTTTCTTGCAGCTGGACCAGATCTGCATTTCTTTTGATGAAGGCAAAACCACAATGAACTTCATCGAGGCAGCGCTGCTGATCCAGGGCTCCGCTTGTGTCTACAGTAAGAAGGTGGGTCTTATCTGGCCACTGGGCCTGGCACTTTACAAGAGTGGGACTGTGGTCAGCTCTCCTGCGGGGGCGGGAGGCAGTGTACATCCTGTCTGTGACCTACCTTGCCAGTGCCACAGGCCTTAGCCCTTATTTCTTCATACCTTGTAATAAACTTGGGTTTAAAATGGGACATCTGGGCCTAGGTGTAACTCAGTAGTTCAGTGCTTGCCCACTATGCAAGAAGTCCTAGGTTCCATTCTCAGCCCTAGAGAAAATGAAAACAAAAGTAATAAAAATGGCCCGTGGCTGTGCACACGCCCTACCTTCCTTGTCCTTTACTGAATGCTTCCAACCCTGAGCACTTGGGAGGATGAGGCAGGAAGATTGCACGTTGGAGGCCCGCTGGGCTACGCAATGAGACCTTGGCCCCCACCCCACCCCCAACCCTCAGCTTAGCGGTGGGATGTCCTCGGAGGTGAGGAATGTTAGCAGGGCAGCCATGGCTTAAAATGGGGAGGGGCGGCTTCGCTGAAGACTTGAGCTGCTAGCGTGGGCCCTGGGTGAGAGCCACACACAGGAGAGTGGCAAGTGTCAGGACGTGGGGCCTAGGGCTGAGAGGCACATAGTGGCACCCCATGGTGACGTGCTCTGAGGCTGTATGTGCTGCTTGGGGGTTCCAGGGCACAGGAGAGGGGTAGATATCCTCAGCTGATGGAGTAATTCTGATGAGACTGCTGGTTTGACCAGAGAATTACTTGGCTGGCAAGACTAGCATGGCCTGTGGGAGGGCCAGGCTTCGAGTGGCCCTCCTGTGTGCATCCTCACTGCCCCCTGCATCACCAGGTGGAGTACCTCTACTCGCTGGTCTACCAGGCTCTCGACTTCATCTCTGGCAAGCGGTGAGTACTGGAGTCAGAGTGGGGGACAGAGGCCTTCATCTTGGGCCTCCTGGATGCCCATGGGTGCTCTCGCTCTCTCAGGCGTGCCAAGCAGCTCTCTTCAGCGCAGGAAGATGGAGCTGGTGGGGCCTCCAACTCCGGGGCGTCACATGAGGCAGAGGACGAGGTGAGTGAACTCACGGCCCCTGGCCCAAGTGCTGCCTGCCTGTGCCCTTTGCTGTGAGCTCTTGCTATCTCCTCCAGTTTTTGTCGCTGGACAACTTCCCCGATTGCCGGGCCAGCGTGGACCTAAAGAGTGACCAGGCATCCAGTGTGAGTGTCTGCCCTGCTGGTGGGGGCCGGCATGCCGCCTGGGGCTGTGTTAATCTAGTTGAGATTTGAGGGTGGCAGGGCACAGCTCACCCTCAGCCCTCGCTGCCCGATGCCCGCAGGAGCTGCTCATCATCCCCCTCCTGCCCATGGCCCTGGTAGCCCCTGACGAAGTAGAAAAGAATAACTGCCCCCTGTACAGGTACACACCAAACCCCGAGGTAGAGGGGGGTGGCCTGCTCGGAAAGCATCTCTGAAGCAGGCATGTTTTGTCAGTACAGCCGGCAGGGCGAGGTCCTGGCCAGCCGGAAAGACTTCAGGATGAACACCTGCACCCCCCATCCGCGAGGCGCCTTCATGCTGGAGCCAGGTGGCCTGTGCTCCTCTGTGCCAGGGAGCGAGACGGGTGAGGCCTGGGTATGGGGGCTTTGGCGGGAAGGGGTGTGTCAGAGATCTTTGGGAAGCTCCCGTCGGGTGTCCTGTGCTTGCCAGCTTGGCTCTTTGCGGCCCCCTTTGCGGTGGGGGGGCTGCTTGCTTCGCAGCGGAGGTGCTAACTGGAGCTTGTCCCTCTGTCCCATCCTTTCTGTGCCTTGATTGCCAGATGCCGAGATCACAGCCGGTCTGTTTGGGCCTTAGTTTTGGCCCTGGCGCCTGCAGGGCTCTGCCTTGTGCTAGACCCCAGAGGAGCTCTCCAGGTACCAGGTAGGGACCTTGTCTATTCCCTGTCTCTTCCAGAGGTCAGGAGGGCCGAGGAGCAGCCAATGGAAGTCTCTGGGTGCAGCACTCCTGACCCTGTGCTTGGGTTCTGCCAGGAGGAGCCAGGTGAGAAGACTGGCATGCTGAGGAAGTCTGGGTGGACAGGCCAGGGCGGGGCTGCTGAGAGTTTCCCAGCCCACACTCCCTATTCCCTCCTCTGCCTGTGGTGGGAACAGACAGATTTGGGGCTGTCTACTCACTGGCCGAGGCTACCACCCTCTGACTGCTCTCCTGGGCCTCCTCCGGGAAGACACAGATGGCAGTGTGGGAAACAGAATGTGCACTAAGAAATAAGATGGACACAGTGTGACAGCGTCAGGCCCTGCTGTGGTCTGTATGCTAGCCATGGAGCTGAGAGGAGGGTGGGGCCTTTGGGGCTCCCAGCGTCAGCCAAGGCAACCCCATGGGTGTCTGCACTCTGGCACCTGGGCTCACTGGCATCTCGTTCCCTGCCCAGGTGCTGCTCTAGAAGGTCCAGGGCTCGGCAGTGCCAATGAGGATGACGACGATGCACAGGAGCCAGGAGAACTCCCAGAGGCTGCATCCCCTAGGGCTGCTCTGGAGCCAGAGGAACCTGGGAGCCCACAACAGGTAGGACCCACGGGCTGCCTCACCCTGGGCCGTAGTTGCCCTTACATAGGGAGGACAGTACAGTGGCCTTTTCTCTGGCCTTGTGGTTTCTGCCTCTTCCCTGGTCTTTGTGCACCGGGCTCGTGGAGCCCTGCCCCCAGCCCTGCTGTTGTTGGCCATCCTTATGACAGCGGCTCCCACGTTCTTCTCTCTGAGCAGAGCAGCTGCTCAGGTCGAGCGGTGGGGATGGCAGCTCCTGCCCAAGGCCAGCCCCTGCAGTTGGGCTGGCAGGATGGATTTGGAGGCCTCTGCTGCCTCCATCAGCCACCAGGGGTCCAGCCTTCTAGCACAAAGCTAGGAAACCCTCCTTACCTACTAAAGAAAAACCAAACAGCACTGAGCCAGAACCTGGGCCAGGGATGTATCTCAGTGGTAGAGTTCTTGCTTAGCGTGAGAGGCCCTGGGGAGTCAGTACCTGGGACAACAGCAGGATGTATACAGGAGGAAATGTTAGCAGTTTTCAAGGCTAGATGGATTTTTTGTGGTGCTAGGGATAGAACCCCTGAGTGCTCTGGCACTGGGCTACATTTCCAGCCGTTTGAGACAGGTTGTTGCTAAATTACCCAAGCTGGACTCAAGTTTGCAATCCCGCCTCAGCTTCCCTAAATGCTGGGATTACAAGCATGTCACTGTGCCCAGCTTTCTATCTCTAAGCTTTTCAAAAAAGTTTTTCTGAAGATTTTTGTTTAACTTTGTGGTTTTTGACTATCTGAACTTCTTGCCCCAAAGAGGGTCCCATAATGTTCTTTACATGAACCCCCAGGGGGTACTAATAAGGTACCCAGTGCCTTGGGTGGACAAGGGGCATGAAAGGGGACACTGTAGTCTGTGCCTTTGCAGAGTGTCACCCCACCCAGGAGGTACATGCTGCGGGAGCGAGAGGTGGCTCCGGATCTGGTGTCCCGGCCAAAGGTAAGGGGTGTCGGGCGTTTGTTGGTAAGGACGCCACCTGCTGGTCTTTGGTGCCTCAATTCCTAAGCTCAGAGCTTGTGGCCCTTTGCACTTGTTAAAGGCACTTTTTCAAGGAAATCTTCTTCCTCCCAGAAATTGAAGCCCCTGTGCAGTTCTGGGCTCATCTCCCTTCCTTGAGCACCACCATGTGCGGTCCTGGCTTGAGTGCAGTTGGCCTCTTCTGGGGCTGTGGCTGGACCTAATGTCTGGGCTTTGGGAGGGAAGGTGTGCAGCCCCTACTCCCCCTTAGCATCTTCTTGTGCTGTGCTCAGGAGGCCCCAGACCCCTGGCAGAGCCTGGACCCCTTCAACTCCCTGGACTCTAAGCCCTTCAAGAAAGGTAACTGGGTGTGGCTACCTCCACTCAGGTCCTCTGGCCAGGTTTGCTGGGGCACAAGTAATGGGACAGGGGTGAGCCCTGCACCCTGATCCATGGCTGCTTAAGACGGCCTGTCTGCCCCTAGGTAAGCCCTACTCTGTGCCCTCCTGCGTGGAGGAGACGCCAGGACAGAAGCGCAAGAGGAAGGGTACTGCCAAGTTACAGGACTTCCACCAGTGGTACCTGGCTGCCTGTGAGTGGGACACACCATATCCGGCTGGGAGCCGGGAGCTGCACCCCCTTGCCAATGGGGGTCTGTGCCTTGGTGTGGCTCTGCCTGACTGAGTTCTCTTGTAGATGCTGATCATGCTGACAGCAGGAGGCCCCGGCGAAAGGGTCCCACCTTCACAGGTGAGATTAGGATGTGTGTGGATGCGCTCAGGGAAGAGTCTTACTCTGTTCTCCCTACCTGCTCCACACCTGCCTTGCGGTCACCCGAAGCCATGGCAAGACTGGGGAGAGCCTGGGCAGGGCAGGAGCCCCTCATGAGGCTTTGTCTGCAGACATGGAGGTCCTGTACTGGAACCACGTGAGTGAACAGCTGGAGACACTCCGGAAGCTGCAGAGGCAGCAGGCAAGTGCACCAGGACCTGGGACCCCACGGAGCCATGATGGGAGGTGACCCTGTCCTCACAGACCTCTCTTTGGACAGACAAACCAGCCGTGGCTGCCCAGGGCTGAGGAAGGGATGTGGCCTGCAGAGGACCACCTGGAGGATTCCTTGGAGGACCTGGGGGCAGCCGGTAGGTGCCTGCTGGGGGTGGGGTGGGGCTGGGCACCTCCTGCCAGCTCACAGCCCACCTCCTGTATCCCAGAAGATGACTTTCTAGAGCCTGAGGAGGATGTGGTGCTCGAGGGAGCAAAGCCAGGAGAAGCTGCTGATCTGGGTAGGTGCAGCTGGCCACTGATCAGGGTGTGCTGAGGGGCAGAAGCTGTGAGAGGGGAAGGGGACAGGGCCAACAGCTGCAGCAGCTCACAGCTGGCCCTTCCCAGATGGAGAGGCCACGCCAGAGTCCCTAAGGTACGAGGAGCTGGTTCGAAGGAACGTGGTAAGTTTGGATCAAGGGGGACAAGGAGCTGGGTGAAGGCACCCTTGGTCCCTCCGTCAAGGTGGAAGCCCCTGCTGGTTCTGCCTAGGAGCTCTTCATTGCCACCTCTCAGAAGTTTGTGCAGGAGACAGAGCTAAGCCAGCGTATCAGGGACTGGGAGAACACTGTCCAGCCACTGCTGCAGGAGCAGGTGAGGGGTGGGTATATGTGGAGCTGGTGCTGCCATTCATGGTCTGGCAGGGTCTCCCTACCGCCACTACCACTCACCCTTCCTCTGTAGGAGCAGCATGAGCCCTTTGACATCCACACCTATGGGGACCAGGTCGTTTCTCGGTTTCCCCAGCTCAACGAGTGGTGTCCCTTTGCGGAACTAGTGGCAGGCCAGCCTGCCTTCGAGGTGTGTCGCTCCATGCTGGCCTCCCTGCAGCTGGTGAGTGGCCTCAGACATGGGGGTGGGGGGTGATGACTGCACCCTGCTGATGCCCTGCCCCTGCAGGCCAATGACTACACAGTGGAGATCAGTCAGCAGCCGGGGCTGGAGGCATCTGTGGACACCATGTCCCTGAGACTGCTCACACACCAGCGGGCCCACAAGCGCTTCCAGACCTACATGGCTCCATCGATGGCCCAGCCCTGAATGAGGAGCTCGGACACTGTGTCGGGCACAAGCCTGTCCCAGGAGCTCATGTGCCAAGAGGCTGCCTGCTCCAACACAGCCTCCTGGCTGTCCCCACAAAATAAAGTGGAGTCATCATCCCAGCTACTCCTTAAAGCCTTGAAGAATGTTGCTGCTGGCACGGATCTCGTACACACACCGGCAGATTCAGTACACACATGCTCTGTTTAATGACAGGCTCCAAGCTGCAGTGGCTTAGGACAGGACACTTTGGAAAGCAGCCATGTGCTGCTTCACGCTGTTTGCGATCTGCTCAGCTGACCTTCCCCGACCATAGTAGTCAGTGAAGAGGCCGTCAGGGTTGAGCAAGTAGATGGCGATGGAGTGGTCCACAATGTAGTCCTGGTCCTCGTCCTTGGGGCCGGCATTGTAGTACACACGGTAGCTGCGGCTGACCTGGGCCACCTGCTCAGCAGAACCCGTCAGGCCCAGCAGCCTCGGGTGGAAGTCCCGCACATAGCGGGCCATGGCTGCTGTGTCATCCCGAGCAGGGTCCACAGTGATAAAGATGGGCTGCACGGGGTGTGGGCCCGGCCAAGCTTCTAGATGTTGCACCACCTGCACCAACTTTTCCAGCTCGTCAGGGCAGATGTCAGGGCAGTGCGTAAAGCCAAAGTACATCAGCACCCACTGACCCCGGAAGTCAGCCTTGCAACGGGCCTGGCCGTGGTGGTCCAGCAGGCTGAAGTCACCCTGGCCCACAGCAGCCTGGCGCAAGGCCTCTGTCCGATGTTGTTGCCGCTGTTCCTCCTTCTCAGCCCTGGCAGCCAGCCAGGCCCCACCCAGCCCTGCCCCAAACAGGGCAGTGATCAGGAGCCTGGTTCGCAGCCTGAGGCCTTGAGACTGGCCCGGTCCGGATGAGTACTGGATTCTCTCACACAGGGGTCCATCTCCCAGGGTCCTAGGGAGATTTGGGGGCTTGAGCAGAGAGAGCCTAAGCCAAGCCTTGGGTCCTCGGGCCAGCACCAACATGGACCCGATGTTCCTGGAAGAGAAAGTGTTAAGAGCCAGAAGGGAGGGGACAAAAACATACCTGAGCCCCTTGTCTCAAGAGGCCTGTTCCATGCTTAGGCTCTTACAGCTGTCTGCCAGCTTCCTTAAGCTGCAAGTTCCAGCTTAGGTAACGCCAGATTTTTGCACGTCCAGCACCGTACTTATTCCTGTCTTTTAACAAGGGAGTCCAGGCTGTTTGCCTCACCATGCCCCGCACCTGTGCCTGCCACTATGAACTGCTTATCTTCCTGATAGCCAGCAATGTACGCTTTGACTGGATCCTGGGCCATGTATACATCTGCAATAAAACCACTTCCTGAAGCGGGTTGGGCGACGGGTTTGCAACCCCAAACAGTAAACCTCTCCCCAGCGCTTTCCGGTTGTCCAGAGCTCCTTTCAACTCGCACTCCTCCCCCGACTCCGCCTCGTTATTTTCCTGATCTGGCACGTGAAGCCAGGGCCAACTTTGCCTAGTATTTCCGAACGAGGCTTCCAGTGTGAATGAGGGTTAGAATGCGTTACACCAACCTTGAGACCAGCCAGGGGTCCCCTTCCCAGCCCAGAAGTCCACACTGCGTTGAGCTCTCGCTGCCACAGCGCATGTGCCCACAGAGCTGCGCCTGCGCGCTGGCGGCTGTGGCGATCACGTGACACGCCCTCAAACCTACCCGGTTTCAGGCCTGCTGGGCTGGCGGCGGTAGGACCAGCTCGGTGAAAGGCGAGGGAGCAGCGAAGGGCTCGCGGTCAGACAATACGAGGGCCTTCTGCAAGGCGTGGCGCTGCGAGGTGCTGAGCGCCGGGCCGTCCAGGTGTACGCGAAGCCAGGGCGTCCCTGGGGGAGGGGGGGCGGGTCAAGGCGCCAGACCGGGTCCGAACGTCCCGGCTGCGGGAGGTCCTAGGCGGGGCTCACCGCGGCGCAGCCTCTGGCCTACGTCGACCAGCAGCTCTGCTCCTACCCCTGGCCGGATCGTCTCCCCTGAGCGGCTGCGTCCAGCCCCGAGCTCGTGCAGCACAAGGGCGAGTGGCAGCGCCCGGATGCACTCCACGGTGCCTGCGGGGAGCGAGCCGGAAGTGAGGGCCAGGCAGGACGGGCCTAGGGGGGTGCGGCTGGGGCTGGGAGGTGGCTGCGAGCCAGCTCTCACCGTCCTCCGGCACGCGCAACTCCTCCTGCCCGCGTGCGCGGGGTAGAAGTTGGCAACGCTGGGCTGGGGTCCCGGAACACAGCGCTTGGGCCAGGCCCGGGTCCACGCCCTGCCCCTCGAGCATCCGCTTGAAGCAGCCTCTTGCAGAGCCGTCGTCCAGCGCTGTGGCCACCCGCGCGGCGCCCTGCGCCTGGGTCTCCACTTGTCCGCTAAGCCAGAGCAGGGCGCCGCCTGCTGGCGGGCACGGCCGATTGAGCTGGAGTGTCCCGGGCGGCTCCCGGTCGCCCGAGCCCCACCCTCTCCGTGCTGCTCACCAAGCTGAGTAACCAGGTCTCTCAGGTCCCCTGGCCCTGCGCCATCCAAGCAAAGCAGTGCTTCCTCTACCTCTAGGGTGTGGCCCACACTGCGGCCCAGGGGGTTGTCCATGGCGGTCAGCGCGGCCGCCACCCTCATCCCCAGGCCCGCCCCTACGCCAACCTGTGGAGGGAGGCTCCGTGGAGGTCTCGTGGGCGTTCCATAGCCCATCATCATATTCCAGTCCTCAGCACCCCGGGCACCAGGCTTCCCAGGGTAAGGATGGGGGAAGGCTTGGCTAGGGACCAGAGCGCAGCAGAGGGAAGTACGAGGGAATTCGGGACCACCAGGGAAGGGCAGGCCTCACCAGCGCCCTTGCGAGCTCCCGGGCCTTCTCCTGGTCAGGGAAGACTGCAGCTCCACCATACTTAACGTCCACCACCAGGGCGGATAGTCCCTCCACGGACTTCTTACTGAGGATGGAGGCTGCGGGTGGGGCAGAGGTCAGGATGCTCACTCGGTTCACGAAGGGCTGGTCTCTTGCCTGCGGTAGCTGCACCTAACGGGTTTCTGGCACCTCCAGGAATTAGTGGTCAGGCATCGTGGGATAGGTCAGATCACTTGTGATGGGCAGAGATCTCTTGGTCTAGTCACCCATAGCGAGAGGGCCCTGGGAGGTTGGCAATCAAGGGTCTGCAGTATGCAGAAGGAAGCCCTTGGTGTCGGGTCAGGTCACCTGTAATGAGTGGCAGGCTGTCCACGGTGGCCGTCACATCTCGGGCAGCATACAGGAGCCCGTCTGCAGGGACCAGCTCCTTGCTCTGACCCACGATGCAGCAGCCCACTCGCTCCAGCAGCGTTTGCATCTGGTTAGAACCAGCACAGGTGAATGCCGAAGGACCCTGTTACTGGGCCTCACTCGTGACTCAGAAAAGGTCAGAGCTGTGAGCAGTGCCCATCAGTGACCTAGAGATGACCTTCATCAGTGCTTATCCTTGCCTCTAACCTCTGACCAGAACGGTTCCTGATCAGCCTGTGGCCGTTTAATGATTAGCAAGGAACGACCCTGGTCAAAGTTCTCTTGATGACTCTGAGTCAAGTTCAACGACTCAGCTTTTCAGTAATCAGTACTCTCTTTGGAGACTCCCACAAAGTGCTTATCCGTGACCCTTCAATAATCATGATGGTTCCATGTCTCCAGCCCATACCAAGGACCAGCCCATAGCCTGCCTGTACCTGTTCTGGGCTCTGGGTGACACTGAATCCAGGAATGGACTCCAGCTTATCCAGGGTGCCACCTGTGTGCCCTAGACCACGTCCGCTGATCATTGGCACCTGGCAGGCAGGAATACTAAGTGGGTTTCCAGCTAGTGAGGAGGGAACGGCTGGGAGAGTGTATGTGTCAGCGTTATCGGTGGAGGAGGAGCTGAACCCATCCCAGGGACAGAGTTCTCGGCTCTTCCCCTTGTGTCCTCTCTGGAGTACAGAGGGGGATGAGGAGACTCTTATCTGTGTACCTTGGTCTTATTCCAAATTCTTTTCTGGGGTTCGGTAGGACAAGTGGGATCATGGTTGGGAACCCTGGCTGGGTCAGACTTGAGGTTCTGGAGAGGAGGTGTTCTCTAACCTTGCAGCCACATGCAGCCAGGGCAGGTGCCAGGACCAGGCTGACCTTGTCACCCACGCCCCCCGTTGAATGTTTGTCCACCAGGTGCTGGTGCCAGGCCTCTGGCCACTCCAGTTGCTGCCCAGACTTGGCCAGGGCCTGAGTCAGTGCAAAAGTCTCCTCCAGATCCATGCCCTGCAGCCGGATGGCCATCAGCATGGCCCCTAGGTGTGGACACACGAAGGGGTGTCCCCATAGCATGTTTACCCTGGAGTCGGTGGTGGCGTTGGGTGGGGCCAAAGTAGCATCCCTAGGGGTGGCATTCTGGGAGGCAGTTGGCTCTGGGATCCAGGTCGGGGTTCGGGGTGCCCAGCCCTCCCCACACACCGATCTGCGTGTCCTGTGCGCTGCCATCCACCACCGCACGCACGAAGCGCCCGATATCCTCCTCATTTAGGCGCTCTCCGTCTCGTTTCCTACGAATCAGCTCTGGGAGCTGCGTGGGCTCCGGAGGGGAGTCCGGTGGTCCCCGCCTCCCTCCCCCCGAGAGGCCACCTGCTGCAGGGGTAGATGAAGGCCAGATTACCGGGTCCGCCATTAATCCGGGCCTGCGGGAAGGAGACACCCTGGAACCCGACCCCACGTTCATGTCCTTGCAGCCACGCGCGCTTATCCCGACCCCGCTGCTGTGTCCCTGATGCCCACGCTGTGCTCCAGGTCTGGCTTCCCTTTCTCAGCTTCACAGCTCCATCCCGCCCGTACCTATTCATTATGGCAGCCCTCTCCCGTCCGGCTCCGCAGCCCTTTCCGGTTAGCCCCACGTCGCCAGCAACCCGGGCAGGGGACGCCAGGACTGCGTGCACCAGCCTTCTGGCCGCCCGCGGCCGGGTCTGGGTGGGTCCTAGCGGCCGGGGCGGCGCTCGCCAGGGCTCTGCCAATCCCAAGCTGCCCGGCGCGTGCGGGACTTCCGGGCCGGGGCTCCCGCTGTGTGGCCTGCAGCTAGCGCGGTTGCGCAGGGCTCCGCGTCCGCCGACCCCGGCACCCTTTTCCCCCTCCGACGGAGCTGCACGCCTGAAACGGCGCGGAGAGAAAGGCGGACACAAGGCTGGCTCAGAGACTTTACACAGAGGGCTGCGGGAAGCGGCCCGCCCGCCCGCCCTCCAGGTCACTTGTCCACGTCGGTCACCATCCGGGCCAGGTAGTCCGAGTGCCGGATCCCGAAGCTCCAGCCGCCAGGTTTCCGGTGCTGCGGGTCCAGGAGACGCCGCTGACCTCCCGGAGCCCCAACCCCCCTGGGCCTCAGGCCCCCCACCCCGCCCAGCTCCAGACCCTCGGCCTGGGCTCCAGACCTCCTGGTTCACATTGTAGGCTGCGGGTCCGGGCTTGAGCGTGTTGTCCCGCGGGGGCGTATTCCGCGCCAGCATCGTGAACTGCGGGGCGCGGGTCTTGTAGACCCCGGTATTCACCTCGTGGTAGGCGCAGGGTCCTGGGCTCTTCGAGAGGGAGAGGTGGTGGGTCCCGCTGCATCCCCAGCCCTGGCCCCGGGGCTGCCCCGCGCCCGTGGCCCCGAACCTTGCTGAGGTCCTCGAAGCAGCTGCCCACCGTGCTGCGGCCATAGATGGAGTAGGTGGGCGCCGAGACCTTGCTGATGACGTGCGGGCCCAGGAGCGAGGGCACCTTGTAGGCCGCGGGGCCTAGGAGGAGCTCGAAGGTCGGCTCTGTGGGCCTGAGGGATGGTTGGGGGCCGGAATGTGGGGATGGGGCTTTGCAGTCTTACCTGGGGTAGGCTGCCAAGGTCTGACGCCCCATTTCCGGGGTGCGATTGTGTGGCGAGGTGCGCTGGGGTAGGTGGCATTTTCCGAGCGTTCGGGGAAGTACCTGCCTGCAGGGCACACCATGAGTATGGACTTGGCGTGGGAACTGGGGTCGGGCTGATCTCGGAGAAGCGCCATGGGGTTGGGCGTTCTGGACCGTGAGGTCCAGAAGTGGGGTGCTTAGATGCTGGGGGGGGCAGGGTTGAGGGAAGTCTCTAGGTATCCTCCCCTGGGAGGCTGGCCCCCCAAGGATCCTGACCTGGTCCCGGAGTGTGGAAGGGCGTCAAGTGCCGCAGGCGGCCCTGGATGGAGTAGGCGGGGCTGCAGTCAGGGCCACGCGCGGTCATGCCAGGGGGCACCAGGTAGCCCGGGCCGGGCCCGCAAGTCATCTGTCGCTCCGGGAGGCGCTGGCCGAAGGTGAAGGCGGGGGCGCGCGGCCGCGAGGGGTCGTGGTGGCGGTACCCTGGAGGGCGTCCTGTGTGAGGCCGGCACCTCCACCTCGTCCCCAGCCCCCGCCTCCCGCTCCCCCTGCTGCGCCCATGGCCCGGCACTGGCCCCAGCTCTTACCGATATTGGGCGGCAGCAGGTACTTGGGCCCCGGGCCTCTATACAGCGCAGCGATGGGGCCGCGGGGCCTATGAGGCCGCCAGGGCCCGACCCAGACATCGGAGCCCATTAGCGCGCTCGGCTGCACCTGGGGACGGAACGCGGCGGCAGCTCCGGATCAGCTCGCCGGCAGGGCCGCCGCGTATCCCGGGCGCCCGGAAAACAAACCGAGGGCGATGAGGCTCCTGGCAGGGCCAGGGGCTGAGCTCCGTGGTTTTCCCGGTCTCTGATCCCCGAACGACGCTGAGCGCAGACCCAGACTTGGGAAGAGAATTCCGCAGGTCGGGGTGAGGGCAGGTTTTGGGGCGCAGCCCGCTCAGGCATGCGGGGTACACTGACCTGCTGCTTGGAGGACAAAGCAGGGTAGTGGGACACCTCACTCAACCCCCGCCCAACCCCCAGGCCCCATTGTGTCTCCAGCTGCTTCCAGGCAACCGGCCTGTCACACACTGCCCGCCCCACCTCTGAGGGGTCAGCCCTAGAAGGGACGGACAGGCACGCTGCACTTTGCCTGCAGGTTGAGTGCACCTTGTCCTGGTTTAGACAAGTTGGCAGTGGAATACGTGAGGAAAAAAAGACCGATCATGGAATATTTGTCAAAAAATATCAGACAAGAATGCAGACTGAATAAAGAGAGGTAGTAGGACACAGGACTTGACCATAATCCAAAACAATTGTAAGTATACAAAACATACAAGAAAAGAAAGAAAAATACTTAAATTAACAAATCTTGCTAAAAACTTCTGGATCAAAAGAAACTTCAGCCGAGTATGGTGGCACACGTCTGTAAGTTATAAATTCAGTTGACTGTACATTTCAAATATGTATGAAATTTGAATTAATACTTTATTTTTTAAATTAGAGTTTTCCTTTTTTTTTTCTGTAGGTGTTTTTGAGACAGGGTCTTGCTTTGTAGTTCAGGCTGACCTTGAGCTCAGCCTCAAACTCACATCACAGCAATCCTCCTGCCTCTGCCTCCTGAGTGCTGAGATTACAGGCGAGATCCACCATGCCCGGCACTGTGGTATGTGGTACTGATTGCTGCTGGGTGTGAGTCTCCATGCCCAGTATTGTATGTGGTTACCGGGGGATTGAACCCGGGCCCTTGTGCTTGGAAGGCAGGCGCCTGGGACCACTGAGCTAAATCCCTGGCCCTCCTTTTGGTTTTTTTGAGACAGGGTTTCACTGTGTACTATGTAGTTCAGACTGGCTTTGAAGTTATGGTGATCCTCTTGCCTCAGCTTCCCTGCTGGGATTATGGCATGTGCCACCATGCCCAGCTGCATTAATGCCTTACTAACAAGGATTTTCAGAGTAAGGCCCCAAACAGTTGTGCCAGCAAACTCACTTCCAAGCTGCTGACAGTGCTAATCTAGATGAGCAGATGGGAAATCAGGACTCATTTTCCCTCATAAATTGGAACTCTTTAAATGCAAATCACTGTTCTGCTGATTTTTGGCATAATTTAGGTCCCATTGTTTAAAATGTAAATGACAGCAGCATGCCTCCCAGTTGACCCCACGCCATCCCCACACCATCATGACACATAAGACTGATAACATTTTTCATTTGTGGGATATTTGAATTTTTAAATATTTGTATAAGAGTTCACTATTAAAATTTCCCTCACCCACAAACTACCATTTCTCATGCCGCCTAGAATAAGCAATCCTCTTATTTGCATATATTGTCATTGTCCTTTAGTCTTTTTGTTGTTGTTGTTTGGTTTTTTTGAGACAAGGTCTTGCTTTGTCGTTCAGGCTGGCCCTGAACTCACTATATGTAGCCTCGGCTGGCCTCAAACTCACAGCAATCCTCCTGCCTCTGCCTCCCAAGTGCTAGGATTGTAGGCGTGAGCCACCACATACAACATTGTGGTATGTGATACTGGGGGGTCGAACTTGGTCTTGCACATGCCAGGCAGATGCTGAAACCACTGAGCTAAATCCCTGGCCCTGTCTATTTAGTCTTAATACAATGTCAAAGACTGTAAACAAGTCACTCAGCCAAAATCTGACTATACACCTGCTTTTATTAGCTCATAAAATTCTTTTTAAAATTTTCATCCAATATTACATAAATTCTAGATTTCTGTTTTATTAAAAACTGGAAGGAACTGGCAATATGTGGCAAAGTCGTCCTGGTAGCCAGGTGGTAGCCACCTTTCTTTCTGGCCCAGCACCATCTCCACAGAAGGGGGTTGGCATTCTATGCCAAGAACCCAGCTATCTGGTGCACTTGCATGGCCTCTCTGAACCCTAAAACTTGACACCTGTGCTTGGTCCTGTGCTTCAGGGACTGTAGTCATGCAGGCCGCAGCCTCTGTCCTCTGTACACAGGCACATTTACCCCAACAACCCCTCTTGTCCTGAGCTGCAAGGGAATCTTCAAAATATAACAATTGTTTTTCAGTTCTAAAATACAGGAAAATAAGTGGAATATAAGCTCAGAGATGTCTGTGACACCCACACACTTTGTGCTGTAATCCAAGTGCTGTAATCCTAGCACTTGAGAGGCAGAGGCAGGAGAACTGCTGAGTTCAAAGCTGAGTTCAGGACCATCCTGAACTACAAAGCAAGATACTGTCTAAAAAAAAAAAAAATTTCAGCATTCTGGGAGGCTGAGGCAGGAGTTCAAGCTTAGCATGGGCAATTTAGTGGCTTAAGAAATAATGGAAGAAACTGAATAACGATGTAGTATGAGGGCCCTAGGTTCAATCTCCAGCATAGGGAGAAAAAAAAAAAAAAAACCAACAAAAAAAGGCAAAAACAAACAAGAAAGCCTTCAAACTCCCCTCCTCCAATAGGAGGACAGAAGGAAAAGCCCTATAAAATTAAAACCAGTAAATTTTAAGGAATGAGATACACCCACTAAATGTAAGTGGGATATAGGTGCTGATGTGGACCTGTAGGTGGGGAACAGGAAGCAGCCAGTGAAATGGAGAAGAGGAAGGGCTGTTCCCAGGTCACCAGGTGATCGCATAGGTGTCAGGGCTAAAGGGTGGTAGCTCTCGCCCAGCATGCACAGGTCCTCCGGTCCCTTCTCTGGTGGGGAGGGAAGAAAAGCAATGCAGATGTTGACTGAAACATTTGTATCCCTGAGTGTTACACTCTTCAGTTGATATATTCAAAGGATTACGTATTAATCATACAAACTCTAAAAAGGGCTAACTGCCTAATTTCTCATATTTAGTTACTGGTAGCTTTTGAAGTACAAGGTCGTATATTCTTTGCTGTTTATTTTCAGCTTTTAAACAAGATTTTTTCTCTAATTAAAAAAATTCTTTGTGGGGGGTGGTAGGGTGGGTGGGGCTATGGGAAAAAAATGAGAATTAAGTTGTGTCTTATACTGGTACAAATCCCCATTATGGAGTGCAATCATGATGTGTATATTTAATGTACCAATAAAGATAATTAAAAAAAAAAAATTCTTTGTAGGTTGGAGATTTAGCTCAGTGGTTTTGGCACCGGTCTTGCAAGTGTAAGGGTCTGGGTTCGATCCTGGGTAACAACATACAACAATGCAGGGCGTGGAGACTCATGCTCCATCAGCAATCAGTACCACATACCACAGTGCTGGGCGTGGTGGTTCACGCCTATAATCCCAGCACTTGGGAGGCAGAGGCGAGAGGATTGCTTCGAGTTCAAGGCTGAATTCAGGGCCAGCCTGAACTACAAAAAAAGTGAGACCATGTCTCAAAAAAAAAAAAAATCTTGCCGGGTGTGGTGGCTCACGCCTGTAATCCCAGCACTCAGGAGGTAGAGGCAGGAGGATTGCTGTGATGTGAGTTTGAGGCTGAGCTCAGGGCCAGCCTGAACCACAAAAGCAAGACCCTGTCTCAAAAAAAAAAAAAAAAAACTAAAAAAAAAAAAAATCTTTGTGAATGTATTGGACCTTCTGAGGCCCATAAAGACCCTCTGACTGGATTCCCTTCTGGGGCTGTTTGTCAGCCTCCTGTGGGGACAGCTGCCCTTGATTAGTCAGCTGCCCAGATCCCCTGCACATCCAGCCCAGTAATGCAGGAAACGCAGCGCACCCCACCCAAAGAATTTGAGATCAGCTGGATTCTCCTCTCTTCCTTTCCTGTGTGGAGAAATGACCAGTTTATTTGGCTTCTTGCAGGCCAAGTCCACAGAGGGGGAGATCCATACCCTGGGGCCAGCCGTATTCTCTGCATTTTAGGCTAGTCTTCCCAATACCACCATAAGGATCCCTGCCTGACCATTGTTTTCTTAGAAACCTAGGCTTAATTCAGTTATTAACTGTTAGAGTACTTACAGCTGTGGGAATGATTTTTCTCTGAATCAGGTGGTAGTTGTATTTGGTCTTTTTTTTGAGACAGGGTCTTGTTTGTGGTTCAGGCTGGTCCTAAACTCAGCCTCCAACTCACAGCAATCCTCCTGCCTCTGCCACCAGAGTGCTGGGATTATAGGCATGAGCCACTACACCTGGCACTGTGTTGTGTGGTAATAAAATCATTGTTGATGGGTGTCAGTCACCACACCTGGCATTGTTGTATGTGATTACCAGGGATCGAACACAGGACCTTGCTCTTGCCAGGCAGAGGCTGAAACTACAGAGCTAAATCCCTGGCCCAAATTGGTCATTTTGATATTTAGCATTCTTATTTCCATTTCCTGAGCAACAGTTTGCTATTAAAAATAAGAGGCTATGAACTTTTGTGTCCATGTTTTTGTGTGGATATCAGCTGCCACTTCTCTTTATGAGGCAGGTGTGTGTGTGTGTTGATGTGACCCATGAGTAAATGTGTGCTTATGCATTAAAGAAACTGACCACCATTTGCCAGAACTGTTGTACCGCTTCATATGCCCACTGTGCTCCAGAGCTGACTCATCCGACGAATAACCATGGTCAGTTTGTTTTCACTGTAGAGCAGAACGTGCCAGTGCAGGAGGCGCACGGGGACGTCACAGGTGGGTCTCAGGTGGGCCTTGAGTAAGTACCCTTCACAGACATTGGAATCCAGTTTCTAGGTACGTTTTACAACTGTTGCGTTTGCATTTAAGCTGTCCCCAGCTCCCTCCCTGGAACTGGTTCCTTGTTGGGAGAGTGATTACACAGCACCTCTACAGGGACCACCACAACCTGCCCCTGCTGTCTGGAGGATCAGGATGTGTTCATCATTGCTGAAATTGTGTTATATTTGACAAAGAACACATTTTGTTTTTCTTCTGTTTACCTTGTTCTCATTTTCCAGAATTTAAAAACAAAATATGGGAGGTTTGAATTTAACCAGTCTTGTACACCAGTGTCCCTGAAAGACCCTTCTCTCAGAGAAGCCCCAGCACCCTTATTTCATGTTTCTCAATAAAGCATGATCGATTCTGTCTTCTTAGTGACCTCTTCTCCACTTATCTGTTATCTAATTGGCTGTCGATAGGAGTGAATAGCTGGCCCTAATGGAACCCCAGAACTGCAGACTGGTACAGGTTTTGGCACCTGTCGGTGGCTTAGCTGGGACAGGCCACCAGTGGGCCAGGCTGTGGGCGGGCAGCAAGGCACGGCTGCTGCCGCTCTTCAGTGGCCCCTCCCAATGGCCTGGCACATGGTCTCCCAGGTCGTTCCTGGGCCTGGGATCTGGCCCATTTCTGCACTAGAGGGATTTGGTGTTAAAGGCCTCACCTTAGGCATCGCATCAGCTTGTGCCTGACTCTCACTCGAGGTGGTTCCACGTGGCACAATTTCTGGTCAGCGTCCCTGACTAGACTACCTGGTTCCTTCAAGATATCCGTGCCTGCCTGTGTCAGAGGATAATGACATTTTGGGGACAGAGTAAACATCTTCATCATTCTGATCGTTTGCAGGCATATGTAAAATTCAGATGAGATTGGGTGCAGATAAGCATAAAATTCAGTGACATTAATCACAGTCTGGTGAACCAAACTCTGACCGCCTCTAGCAGACACTCTGTGCCCATAAATAGCACCTCCCTCCCGCCTCCATCTATATGAATTCACCAATTCTGGGAACCTCATGCAAATAGAATCATACAATATTTTTCTTATGTATCTGGCTTATCTCACTCAGCATGATGCTCTCAAAGTTCATGGTCATAGTGCCCTGAAACTTCATTCCTTTTAATGGATGAACTGCTGTCCTTCACGCTACAACTTGTGTATCCACCCACTGGTGGACAGTTGCACTGTTGCCCATCAGAGCCGTTGAGAACAAACAGTGTTGTCATGAACATGTCCTTGTTTGGAGTCCCCATTCACTGTTTTGTTTTGTTTTTACAGTGCTAGAGATCGATCCCAGGGGCTTTTTTAAAAAAAGGGTCCAGGGCCGGGGAGTTAGCTCAGTGGTTCTGGCGCCTGTCTTGCAAGCGCAAGGACCTGGGTTCGATCCCTGGTAACCATGTAACAATACTGGGCATGGAGACTCACGCCCAGCAGCAACCAGTACCACATACCACAATGCCGGGCGTGGTGGCTCACGCCTGTAATCCCAGCACTCGGGAGGCAGAGGCAGGAGGATTGCTGTGATGTGAGTTGGAGGCTGAGCTCGGGGCCAGCCTGAACCACAAAGCGAGACCCTGTCTCAAAAAACCTTAAAAAAAAATTAAAAAATAAAAAATAAAAAAGAGTCCAGACTGGGCTGGAGCTTGGAGTTCAGTTACCTCAGCCTCCCTGGGTGCTGGGACTTCAGGCGTGTACCACTCAAGCTTCCAATGGAACTTTGTTTTTTTTCTGGAGATGGTCTCACTTTGTAGTTCAGGCTGGTCCTGAACTCAGCCTTAAACCCCACAATTTTCCTGCCTCTGCCTCCTGAGTGCTGTGATTACAGGCGTAAGCCACCATGCCTGGCACTGTGGTGTGTGGTACTGATTGCTGGTGGGCTTGAGTCATCACAGCCAGCATTGTTGTATGCGGTTACCAGGCATGGAACCCAGGCCTTTGTGCTTGCAAGGCAGTTGCCAGAACAATTGAGCTAAATCCCCAGCCTTTAAAGGATATTCTGAGGAATGAAATCACAAGGTCATGTGGCAATTTTATGCGTGG